>JAODAC010007403.1:0-29104 GCA_027575185.1 Mimaenictus wilsoni
ATGTATAGTTTCAAAAGTTTCATTCAAATCCGTCACAGATAAATGAGATACTCTCCTTGTAAATGGTATTTGCATTTAAAACAAGTTTGTTTCATGTCTACGAGATATAAAATTTGCAAGATAGGATACCGCCGAATGTTTTACGACCATGCTCACACGAGTTTCGGTTATGCACGGCATTGGCCTCTGCAGGTACCTTCATCGATATGTTTATATTCAATTTTTTTTTCTATTGTTAATTAAATATATAAAAAAATCTTAATTTAATGTTAAATACAAATTGTTCCTACCTGCTATAAATCAAATAAACGGACTTAACATTAACTTAATAAAACTCACACGTGAATGGCATTGTCATATTAAATCAATTGTCATAAAGTTATTATTATTATTTTAATAATACCACGCTCCTTTCCATACGCTAAGCCCTTATTCTTCTGATCGCAATAAAACTTTCAATAACATAATGGAAATTTCAATATAAAATATCGAAATAAAACAAAAGGGGTTATTTCAATGTGGGCCATTTTGTTTCGATGCTGGAAGGCCTTTTGCTGTCTTCCCATCGGTAAAACTATACTTGAAAAATTCACATCTAAATACGAAAAACAGACTTCTTCATATATTATCCATTTGAGAGAAGTTTTTTTTTAAATACTCCTAATATTATTTATTAAAATTTGATTGTTATTCTTCTTAACAAAATCCCACAACTTTCACAATTGTATAAACAAATGGACAAAAATGTATTTATTTTTCACAGAAGTTTTCCAGTAATGCTAGAGGTAGATTGACATCTGACTAGCAATACCATGAAATTGTTTTTTTTTTTGCAAATCGTTCCGCGTATTGCATTTTAATCCGCTTGAAACGATTGGCAATCGAATTAGAAAAGTGTCACACGACATGTCGTGTATCCGTGGCGTTCGAAATTTGAATGGCGTTGATGGACGCATCCAGGAATTGCATTAAACTTGTTGTTTTATGCTTTTTTCTGTTGGAGAATGGATGAAAAATCTATACTACCCCCCCCCCATAATGTTGCCGTAAGTTTGTTTATCTCACAAGCTCAGCTAAGTGTTGCGATGGAAATGACAGCTTGTAGCTGTATTAAATTATTTAAAGTCCGTTTAGGATTTGCAATTTTGGGAATTAGAATTAGTCGGTTATTTGAATTGCGATGTGGCAATTAGTAGGGGATACCATTACGCTGTTCAATTTTGATACAGTACACGGAACATGCGACTGAAGTTAATTTCAATGCGGATGCGCCGTGATAACTGCAATACGCTGCGAAATCTGCATAGAAAATGGGTTGATAAAACGTCGGCTTTGTCATGTGCCTGATTTATATTCATTTTGGGTCATTTGCACATGCATTCATATATGAATTATAATTAAAATAGGGTCAAAATATTGATGAATTATAAGGGTGTTAGGCGGATGAAATATGTATGTGAAGACTGGATAAAATTTGAAATGTAGTTGATAGTTGCATTGTATGCCGAGGAATGCTATTAAAGCAAGACATACCTTAGCCAATTTCTTATTGAAAACTTGATTTGATTTTATGTACGATCGACTCTAAAGCACGAAAAATCTCATTACCAGACATTACTTCGAAATATCTTCAATAAATGTACTATTATTACAACATTTTTCTTTCAAATCTGAAGAGGTCTATTACGTAGTTCACGCGGTTTATAGTATCATCAATTAATTTCCCGGTGATACGTGGGACCAGACTCAACTGGATCTTTTAAAGCTAAGGTCCTTGAGTTATCCGATGTGTGAAATACCACTTATCTCTGTTCACAGAGTATACGAATTCGAATACCACAACGTGTTTATTAAAACAAAATGAACAACAAATTTGACAACCTCTCGACAAAACTCACCAGAGGAAAATAGGTCGAACACCTAATATTTGACAGTTTTATTTTCACCATATAACTACAACATTAATTTAGACTTAAAATAATTAAACATAATAAAAAATAGGAAATGAAACAAAACATTAAATTGTAAGGTTGGTCCTCACTACTCAGTCCTCATTCTGCTCTGCCATCCCTCTTCTTTCCTTCTCCCTCAGTATAACAGATACCACACCACCCCACCAGCCCCTCTTTCCCCATTCATTCCAACGTCAGGTGCTCCAGCTTATCATCCCTTATTTTCCACCGCCAACACTTTTTGAACACCGGGAGAGATGTACATAAAGTGTTGAATCCAGACCGTTCCTCATTTCCGTTCTGAACTACATCTTGCTCTGTCCCAGATTATCATTTAGAAGTTCTCACCACTGCCACCTCAGATAGCCCTTCCGATTCATACATCTACTCTGTATTCTCCACCCTCACTTCTACTTACGCACCACATCCATAAGTTTTTGAACATTCTATCCTAACCTATATGAACTATACACTCCTCACATTTAGTCACCCGATATATAGCCTCCAACTTCAAACTCATTCTTCTCGCCTCTTGAAGGACTACTCAATATGTCATTGATTTCTCCATTCCCATTAGGCCCTGCAGAAACCAGGCTTGCTCTCACCGTGCGTTCATTGTTCACAAAAGGCGGGAAAGATTAACAGCGGTATACAGCACGAAGAGATCACGAGGTATGAAAATAGAAAACATAGAAATAAGCTAAGTAGTCAAATGTTTATTACCGAAAACTAGCTGTGCCGTAAAAGAAAGAGGCAGGAAGGTTTGGATGGGGACTGAATACACTAGATGCACTGTCTATTAGAGGGAAGATACCTGATTTCAAGTAGCTAGGGAGTGAGAAGAGATGAATAGCGAACGGGCGACATATGGAGCCTTCTATGGGGAGAACATAGTCTGATAGTTTATATACATACCGGATATATTTCTTTAAATTTTATCAAGATTACGTTTTACTAATGTATTTTATATTAATGTGGCAAATGAAATCAGGTAGATGGACAGCCTAAGCAGGGCCTTATTTACCTTGATACTGGATGAAAGAGCGGATACAAGATGGGAACAACAGAACCGAATACGCGCTCTTGATGACGGAGAACCAAGATGATCATGAAAGATGCTGAAAGAAAGATACTATATGGAAATATCCCCTGAAAAACGCAATACGTCATCAGCAAATATCCCATATGGTTACAAGCGAAGAACAAAATCATTTAACAAGTAAACACCTACACATATCTAGCCGCTAAATTAACAAACAACAAAAAGCTAGACGCAGAATTAACCAAGGCCGCGAAGCTATCAGGAGCCATAAACAATATAATATGGAAAAACAAATTACTGAGCACAAAAACCCGCTGAAAGCAAGAAATCACTGGGCAAGGTTGAAATGAAAATCCTTCGGCGAATAAAAGGGGTAAGCCTAAGGGTTCGAATTCGAAGCCCTATAAAAGTACCATAAGAGCTGAACTGAACGTAGAAACATGGTAGAAACAGGCACAGAAAAATCTTAACTATCTTAGTTAATATGAGTGTCGAAACTCTAACCCAAACAAAGTCTACCAAGTTATGACCAAGACTTGTTTCCACCAAGTTATGATTAAGACTGAATATATTTTTTCAAAAACCAAAACAAGTTTACAAAATTCCTACTTTATACAAATCTGCACATGGGGATGGGGAGATGAACTACCACTCGTGTGCATCTGGCTTCGATACATTAACTTGAGGAGTTTTATCTTGTGTACAAAAAAATCATTATGGGAGATAGCTAAGTTAAATACATTTTCTCGAAAGCAAAGACTTATCTAAACATTACTACGATGCCATCAAACTTCTAACTTCTCGCCCTAATATTGAATACACAAAAACAGACATCTATTGAAAACACAAATTACGAAAATAAAACAACTACCTTTAGCTCAGCTGTAAAAACTCTAAACACACGAATATGATAATCATTCAACCAAAATTCACACGATAATTAAAATTTCAAACCATTCGTATCACAAATATTACAATAATATGAAAAATAACCACGCACACAACAGTGATAAGTTGTGGGCCCACCTCGGCAAATCGAACCCCATACTCCTACGTGGTAAGCGCAGATGCTACCACTAGGCTGCCCAGGTGGACGTCTTACATGTATTTTCCTACCTTTCCTAAATTACTAAGTTCCAGTTCCACCGCACAATTCCTCCAATCTTGCTTTCCCATGATCCCAGACCCACAACTTCTCCCCTCCACCCATCAACCCTGTATACTTAAATATAACTCCTAAATATTTTCAAATAGTGCAATTATCCTCTCAATCGGTTCTCTCTACCATATCAAATCTTCCTCCCTTTATCACTCTACTGGTTTTCGAATCAATCTTGTCTTCTTCACATGGATACTTAGACTTCATTGATTCATCTACATTTCAGTAAAAATATAACTAAGATATTTTATCAGCATGTAGTCAACATGAAGGGCCCGACTTCGAGACGACAAGTGCACATATTTGATGTATTTTTCAAGACTCGATGACTGCGCTCACAGCACAAATTTTTGAATTCCCTCTTTTGACGTAATTGGTGATCGATGACGTGTATTTGATCTGCAGAATTCAGTTGAAACCAACGTGTTCGCCGATTCCGAGGGCGAGTCTTGTGCTTCCACTGTGTGAATTGAGAAAAGTCCGCTGAAAATGCCTTGGTAAAAGACGAATTTGCATAATCCTTGTGATATTATAATAATAAGATTTCTAACTGATAAAAAGTTAGCAGCGAATCTTCCAGAAGCGAGACAAAATTGCCCCATTTAAAATTACCAGTAAAATTAAATTTTGACATTCGATTCTCATTCTGCTAATATGTTATAGATTCAACTATTGCAATCAGATATGTAGTCTTCGTTTTATAAAGCAAGGTACCACGTATCTTATTGAAATTAAGATGCATGAATTTAAAAATCATCACATCTTCTTGTAAATATCATTCTGATTAATCCTACTGGGTGCAAGTTATTGGCAATTAACAAGAAAAAGGTTAGAGATTACTCAACGCTCCATAAAATCATATTGTGGTTAGTATATATCGGCAGCTAATAAAATGACTCATTCAATTTGAATAAAATTAACTTAAATAAGTTGGAAGTAGTTGATTAAAGTGCTATGACAGATTAAGAAAAAATAGTTTACAACAATAATTAACATTTGACAGATTTTCGAGGTCTGCTCAAGTGTCCCATTGAAATGTACACAAAACTACCTGATACCTCGTGGAATACCATCAAAAAGTGTGATGGTATTTAAATTACTGCATGTTAATTTCCATAAGAGACATCCACTTTTAATTAACCATTATTTACGACCAGGACCTGATATAACAAAATGAGGACTACGGGTCTAATTGCAATGGCACAATCTCCAATATTAGAATCCAATATCGAATGAAAATTTTAATTTTACAGGTAATTTTAAATGGAGCAATTTTGTCTCCCTACTAACTTCTTATCGGTTAATTTCTACACATATATACTAAAAATAAGAAATATAATTAAGTAAAACTAGAATATCCAACAATCTAAGAATAAATGAAGAGATCAGAAAATGATTTCAAAAGAATTGCATGAGATCAAAGAATATTTATGCATTTCCTTTATCTCAAAACTATTCCCGCCTCCTACAAGCTATAAATCGAATCAACGGACTTATCTTTACCTAAAACTCGCACGTGAATGATCATCGCATGTTTATGCAACAAACAACGACTTTGGTTACTCACCTAAGAAAACTTATTTCTTAAGTAAACTCTAAACGAATGCATACACTGTGTCCCTCCCCGACAATTACACATATAAATTGCACATAATTTCCCACATATAAAATTGATTGCTCTCTCAGGCCCATAAATAACGCGCTAAAATAGTGAGTAAAATAGTTGAGTATTTCTAAGTGGACTTAAACGCACTTTGTATGCACTTTTTATTGATTTATGCAAAAAAGAACCGCAGTGTATGTGTATGATAAGTGCGCGGCAATGTTTATGCACGATGCTCACGCGATTCGATTAAATTTATGCATAAATATTTAGCGTTTATCCGTTTATCGCCAGAACTCGTTGAGGCAGGTGTGTCAAAACATTCCTATACAGGGAAGAAGAGAGAAAAAAACGCCTCACGGCGAAGACAGCAATGCAAACATTTCAGCCGTAAATCAGAGGCTTTAATAATGCTTATAATCACCTGACAGTTGATAGCCTTTCAGCAGCGACGACTGAAAACCGTTAAAAGCAACAACAACTTTATCGGAACCACTGATTTTACTGATTGTGTTTTCGTGGAATTTGATACTTTGACTAACAACCATGCCGGTGACTATACGGTGATATAACGTTTAATGCGTTGCAAATTACGACATGAAACCGTGAAAAATAGCGGTTTAAAATGCAAATTTTATTTTTTTTGCGACTCGGGATGCGACTGTGGGAAGAATGTATAGGAAGTCGTTTTTATTGCACAATTTTATTGATCGTTTTGATTATTTATGTTTAAACAAAGGCACATTTCTATGGCGTGAACCCAGCATAAAATGCACTTTTTTTTAATTGTACATTCATTAAAAATTCTCAAGTTTCTAAATGGTTTCTAATAGTTATGATGACAGGGGAAGAGACAACTATGGACTATGGATATTTTACTTTAGGAGACTTATAGAAGATCGGTAGGAAAGGAGACTAATGGGAAAATTGAAAGATAAAGGGAGAGGCTTCACAAACTGGAGACCTAGCTATTAATAAAGGGTATAAGGGGTAGTGCGTGTATAGATGGGATCGCAAATGGCAGGAACACCTGAACGTAAGATATGAAAGGGTAAGTTTATAGGAAAGGGCAGTAGAACTTATATTGGAGGAAAGGGGGACTGTAGAGGAACTAGTGATAGTTAGGAGAAGGTAGTTAGAGGACCACGAACGGTAGAAGTGGATTATGAAAAATCTATATAACCCAGGGTACCACAGGAAAATGGTCGGACGGAGCCCTGATGACATATATAAAATAAGTATGAGTCAAGAAAATAATAATATATTGCCAAAAGCACGCTGTAGATCAGAGGAACAAGGAAGAAAGATGTGGATGGGAATCGAGAATAGGTGAACACTGCAAGGAGGGGACCGACTTATGGGAGCATATTGATAAGAAATGTAGGGTCTCGCAATACGTAAGGAAAAAGGAGTTGGAAAATGGTATGTTGGACATGGAACAAAAGCTAAGAGAGAATGAGATGGAGTGGATATATGGAAGAGAGCAGTAGCAGAGAAACGGAGGTGACGAAATCGGCTCGTGGTTTGGAGGTAAGTTATTTATTTATAATAATAATAATAATAATAATAATAATAATAATATCACATATTTTAATGTCTATCGACCTCTGTGGGTCTTTCCGACATTGATATGTTTTTTTTTATATTTTTATTTGTATGTTTTTTGTATTGATGTTATTTACAAGTATGTTTTGTGTTTATACAATAGTTGTTGATTAGTGTGAGTAGTTGATGTATATGGTGTTGTTGTGGTTGAGAGTAGTTCTCGCAGTGAATAGCAGGTGTCAGTAGAGTGATGTGTGAAGTTGAATGTTTGAAGTTGAATGTTGTTTTTGAAGTCGGGAGTTTGAAATAGTGTGTTCGTGTGTGGTGTGAAAAATAATAACACTGTGTAATGCCCGTCCTGAGGACTTGAACCTCGTCCGCTGGCGTGATATGCCAAGGTGCCACCTACTAAGCTACCCGGACGGACATTTAGTTATATTTACTTATATTTATATTAAGAGTTTATATTTGTTTATATTTATGACTGCATATTATTTTTGAGGAGTGGAGAGGGGAATAGAATATAAGGGACTATTATTGATATGTGTAATACTACTACCACTACTACTACACGCAAGATCACGTATTTACTTACACAAAAGTTGATAAGAGAAAGGAAAATCGAGGTAGACATGAAATCTTGTGTAGCTTTTGTTACTATGGAAAAGGAATTCGACACAGTGCCAAGGAAGAAGTTATGGAAAAAGAGAGACTGGGAGTGGAAGACAAACCAATAAGAACAAGCCGGACAATTTACAGAATGTTGTGTTGCTATTTTTTGTATTTGTATTTGTATTTGTATTTGTTGTTGGATTGAACGGCAAAATACTGTGATTTCCGCGAATCGTATCTCTTTACGTGCATTAATTAGGCTTTTATAGATACTTCAAAGAAAGTTTGCGGTTTTCTATTGTATGTCTTTCAAGTTACGGTTTTGGTTCTTATTGTAATGTTAGAGAAAGTTAACAGGCTTTTTATGGTCCTCAACTTCGGAGAAAATTCAGGCAATTGCAGTTGTCGAAAATCTCTTGTACATCAATTAGTTATCTATTGAACCCATCTTTGAATAATTTTCACCGTAAAGCGAGAATGCCACCCGCGCAAAAAAACTTAGATAGGTTCGTATGCCTGGTATTTTCATTCCTATGTTTGTATTGTAAAGAGTAGGGAGTTTCTTTTGGAATTTTTAATAGAGGAATTACATAATACAGGAGGTTGCAATGAGGTCGAATGAGTTCAAGACGGGATATAATCAAATGAGAAGTATAGGAATCAGGGAATATGCGTTTGCAGATGATGTGGCAGCACTAATAATTGAAGAAAAACAGCATGAAGATGAATATTGGGAAAACAAAAGTAATGACAATTGGGAGAAGATATGATAGAGGAAGAATGAAGGTCAAGATAGGTAACACACAACGAGACCAAGTTGAACACTACACATATTTAAGTGTGCAACTGGACAGTGCAGGATTGCAAGGGAGAGAATTTCAACATGAGGATAGAGAAGGCCAATAGAGCATACTATGCACTGAGTACATTTATATTTAATAAGAGAGAGATTTTTTAATAACAAAAATAAGAAGTGAAACCATCGGTCAAAGAGAGATGAGCAAAGTAATAGCAACAGAAATGAAATGCCAAAGAGTCTACGGGGTAATAAAATTACATAGCATAAGAAACAATGTAATTTGACAAAAATTAGAAGTAGAAAGCATAGAGACATTTATTGTAGAGAGACAACTATCTTGGTGGGATCATATGTTCAGAATGAACAGTAACAACCATACCAAGTGAGGGGAGCGAAGACCCAAGAAAAGAGACCTAAAGGCAGGCCAAGGAAAACATGGGAAAATAAAATGAAGCAAAGAAAAGTGCGCAGAATAGAGTGGAATGGAAGAGTTTTATAAAACCGAAATGTAAAAAATGAAAAAAAAAGTTGAAAATTACTAGCCCACATAATTTTCATGATAACGCGAATTAGTAATTTCCCCATAGTGATAATCATGTGGTTTTTAATAATCAATTACAAGGAGTCAAATAAAGAGTGTGACCGAAACTCTAAGCAGTCTAACCATAGATAGGTCGATTCAAAGTTACATCTTTTGGTGACATTGCGGTTAATTTATTCTTTACTTAAATAAACATAATTTTAAATATTTCATATTAACACCATTTTAATGTCAGTATAATAAGCTGTCCATTTTTTAGTTTTGTCTATATATGTTGAGTCATTAAATAAATACAACACTTCAAAGTTGACGGTATGAATATTAAGATTTCACAACAAATTAATTCCTTTTTCGTTCACCAGATGATAATTTAAGTTTGGGTAGTTGAAATTTAACATAAACCACTACGAACACTACGAGAATTAAATTTCCAATAAAATGTAGGAATTCAGCTGCTGCTAGGGCTCCAAAGGTGAACAATCAATTTCTTCGAAAAAAACCTAGTTCTAGACCAGCAAGCTACTACTAAGTGTTCATAGTAGTATCATAGCTAGGTCGTGGCGTGCTGCACTGTCGGCATCCTGTACTGATGTGCCCTCAGCCATAAGAACCGTCGCGAATGCTCGCAACCTGTAAATTCTGACAGCGGGCACACCTATACCAGAAAACTAAGCCTACTCGTTATTATTTTCACATATGCATTGAACATTGTCTACGAATTTGGATAATTGTGGCACGATCGCAGGCGAGTGCTACAAGTTATACGATCATTGGCATTCAAGTATAGCATTTTATACTCTCCGTTCAATATACTATTTTAATAAAAACTTATTTTAACACCATCTACTATTAATTCGATCAATACATATTTTGTGAGTGACAAAATTAGGTCATATTTTATGCATCCATTCATTTGTATTAATTATACGCAGTGTTTGTAAATGGCGAATAATTTATTTTTAATCAGTCGCCTCTAGACAAGCTCTAATTGAAAATATAATGTCACCGTAATTTTAAATTACGCGTCAATTGAACTGTGTAATGTAAAATGGATGATATTATACATTAATTATTTCCTTAGGTAACCTGATAATTATTTTCATTTAATTAGATATTTAATTACTCAAGGGTATATTTTTAATAGATTTATAACTCATTATATCATTTTATTTATATAATTAATTACATAATTACTTTTTTTTGTATGAATCGTCTTGACAACAGTCAACCTGCGGAAAAATGAGGAGCCAAACACTCCTGCTAAATCCCATTTCGATTTTAGTATGGACTTAATGTATAATTTTAACACCAATGAATTTGTCTTTCAGTTTGCTCAATGGTAACTAGATTTTGGTCAATAATTAGCATTTTCCAATGTAAGTCCTCATTTTAAAAATTGTACAAGCCATATATTTGGTAGAGCCAAGACCATGACTAATATCATCCTATCTTTGTAAACCAAAATTTGGAATAGTTGAAAATGTATAATGTGTCGAGTGTAAAAAGAATACCTCATTTAGGTGAATGTACAATGCGTGCATAGATTTTTATTTTTATATTTCAGGGGTCCTATAATATCGAATAAATGGATCTTCCACCAAATAATTAATTAAGTATGTAGAATTATTAAAACGTATTTCAGTAGGACATATAAACTACAAAGGTGATATAACGGATATAACCTATAACGTCACATATATCTTCCCTTCCAAAACAAACAATTGTGTGTGCAGAATAATCTCAAAGAGGATATTCTTGGGCATTTTCCGGGCTCAAACTAAAATTCATCATTAAAGAATTAACCAGAATTTTTCAGGTTAACGTTAATAATCCAAAAGAGATAATGTAAATGTAACCCCATTTTAAGGGGTCCCCCCTACCACACAGACTATGAAGTGTATGATATCATCTGAAAGAGTATATTTTTGTGAGTAATTTCAGATTAAAATCAAATTCAATGATTAAAATGTATAAAATAAGGTATATTTACAACAAATAAAGTAGACATCCCCCACGAAAAAAATCAAAATTAATAAAATTAAAGAAATACACTACAATAATGTAATTACCTTAGATATAATACATAAAATCTTAAACAATTTTTTAAAGTTCGATTTATAGATTTATGTCGCGGTTTTGAACCGAAATTGAGCATTTTGCGGTGTTTCATTCAAATTTGTAGTTTTACAGAAGCTAGCACATGTCAATCTATTTTTTATTCAAGTTTTAAAATGTGTAATTCGAATGATTGTCTGAGAACACATCTGTTTAGTGAGTACACCAGCGATTTAATGATTCCGACATGTACAGATGCCAAAAAACGTACTCCCGAATGTTTTACGACCGAGCTCACTCGAGTTTTAATTTTGCTGGCCTTAAGAACTTTGTTGGTAATTGCATAAATCGATTTTTATATTCCATTTTTAATTTATTATTAATTAATTTCCAAAATAGCCCTCTAGTCAGCAACATAATTATTAATATGAACAAAAACTCAATTTTTCAGTTAAGATAACTCACAGGAACACAGTTTTCTTTCGTTTTGTCCGGAAATATAGATCAACTAAAATTAAATGTCAATAAGTTGGCGGCTTGGTGCGATAACAATAGATTGATAATAAAATGAGAAAAACAATGACATGATGAAAATGAACAACAAGAAAGTTGAATTCGGAAACGCATACGACTACCTTGGGATCAAACTCCAGAACACTCTAACTCTGATAAAGCACATGGATATGAAATGCGGAAAATAGCAAAAGTTATTGGCTCGTTAACACACCTCCAGAAGTTACCACCAGATACAGTAGCTATCTTTAAATCATTAAAGTCTTCAAAGCAATTGTCTCTATTGCAGTTGCATCACCTAATCCGACTGAATAAAACTAGAACTAGATTCATTAAAAAGCTCTAGGTCTACAAAGAACGTCTGGCTGAAACGGGGAAGCTTGGGGCTGCACCGTAAGTCCCGGATTCATGTCAGCAGAAAGGAAAACAGCGTAACAGATAGATAGGTAGACAACTACCACCTACCAGATGTTGTTTGGATATGCCGGTTTTTTTTTAGGGTGCTTTTTAAGGAGCCAAGGGCCAATTTCACAATTCTTAAAGCATGCCAAGAACTTGATTTGCTAGTAAATTATTATTATATTTTGTTATCATATCTGCAAGTGTTATTGCGAATTAAAGATATGTACATTCATTTCGAGTTCATAGTTGATTACTATTTATTATTATTTATTAGTTATCAGATGCTCTAATAAAATTAGCATTTTAACGAAATATAACCCAGTATAATAGAGACTATCAAACAATTGAACTTTGATACAAAACGAAACTGAGAACACCAACGGGGAATGATCCAGAAGTAAAATAACTGCCATTCGGCAGGACGACAGCCTGAGTCCCTCTCGTTCATCTTCCTGATGGATAAAATAATAGCCGCTCTAAATACGTTTAGGAAGGAGTGCGAAACCCTAAATATGAAGATAGCAACTGTAGTCGAGGTGTTTACAAACATTAATTTATTTCCCGGTGAAGTACGGGACCTGATTCAACAGGATCTTTTGCTAAGTTCCTTGAGCTTTCCTGGCACAAGTTATCCTCTAACTCACCTGCAATGTCAAAGTTCGAACACACGATGTAATTCACCACTACGTCTATTTACAGCGGCAAAACGAATACAAAATAGCAGAGTAAAAAGGATAAAAACACAAGTACACGAGACAACTAATTCAGAGAAAATAGTTGCGTAACCCCTACACCCTCTATAGCAACTGAGAACACCACCAACGTCATCGCACAAGAGTGCAAATAAACTTAAGCTAACGGGCACTACAAGCCCAACTCAAGCCTCGTAATAATAGAGCAGGTCTCAGAACTCCAATACCTTCGAGAAACAATAAAAAGTTCTTCCACGCAGGTAATTGGTGCAGGATACCAGGAGCATAGAGAAGCCTATCATGGAGAAACAAAAACATAACAATTAAATGCAAGTCCTGAATCTGCAAAGCCAGCATGAGGTCATTACATACAATGCCGAAATGAAACCGGAAATGGCTGAATGAAAACGTCAACTCAGAACCGCAAAGCTGAGGACGTCTGATCAATTACTGCCTTCTCTCTCACTTATAACAAAACAATGACCGAAATACGAGAAAAATGCGACATTGTAAGATGGGTGCGAAATTGAATATTATTGAGAATAGTATAGCAAAGATCGCAAGATAGAAAACACCTACTGGGTGTTCCCTCGGTAGACCTATGAAAAGATGAAGAAACAATTGAACAACACATTAAATGGTTCGTCAAGGCAAGCCATACGGCTTTCGCAAAGGAGAACTAGAGTTAGAGTATTCAAATTGATTAAATTTGAAATGGTTGGTTTCGATTTTATTCAATATGTACATACTGTATATTTTCTTAAAACTTAAATTGCGTATGGAATATAATATTATTTTAAAAGTACAGGTTTACAAGAATATGTAATGTACTACAAGTTAGACATACATTGTTTATGAGTATAGCAATTTGTACAAGACATACGAGTAAACAATGTGCATTGCATGCGAATTGTACAAACATTGTGCATTGTATAATTTAATAATGACTGATCTTTTTCTGGCATCGGTTTGTTTGCTGTCAATTTACATGCTAGGTGCAGGCGCATGAGCCCGCTACGAATTGGCATGCGCATGCGCTACGAAGAACACTGTCGCTGGCAGCAGCCGGCGTGGCGTGCGCATAGTGCATAACAAACGCACAGCCTATTGTGAGCACAGCAGTGCCTCAGCTATGAAACTGTCATGAACCCATTGTATACCTTGCTTGCCTAGAACTATATCATCAGTACTGTTATGATTAGCCGTAGGTTGAGAAGATCAAAACTTAATCGACATTGTTAATGTAATGTTAGAATAATGTATATAGTGTAATACATTAAACATTATACAACAAGAGTAAAACTAGCATATAGTACAACGAGCATGTAATGGTATACTTTGTTAACGAGCTTGACAAATTGTGGCACGATCCGAAGGCGAGTGCTGCAAGTGGTACTAGTTACTAATGTGCATTACACATTTCCTCGTCTAATATGCATGAAAACAATAATGATTTGCTTACATTTTTTTTTGATAAGCATTAATTTTCTGAACGAAAGTTACATAGATTGTAAAATTAAAGTATTTAATTGACAAGTCTTGTTTGATTATTTCATTCATGGCATAATGATATGTATGACATTTCTTAATCAATAACAATACAGAAATGTATTCGGTACTGTTTTGATCAGTCTGAGGTTATATAGACCATTGTTTAGGTTTCTGTATAAATGAAATTAAGTTATATTAAGTAGAAAGTGTATATACTATGTAAACTGCAAATACTCTGTATACTTTAAAGATTAAGTGCACTTCGTATATATGCTGAACACACTGTATGCAATTCCCAGAGGTTAGATACTGTGTCTTGTTATTAGTGCTGAATTGATTTTCGAATTTGGAACCACGAAGGTGGCAGTGTGAGAGAAGGGGCGGCAGTCGAGACGAAAATTATAATCGTCGTTAATTAATTATTCGCAGCGTGTTTGCCGTTTGTGATTTGGAAGCGCCGGCGGGACTGCCGGCTCCCATCGTCTCAACGACCTATAGTTTAGTGAATGTCGCCTCCTTCACGGCGCGCCCCGACGGAAGACAACGGTGCACATTGCACCACATTCGGGCGCATTGAATTTGCGGCGGCCGGCGCGCCGCCTGCCTCTGAGTCGCTCTGCCTGCCGCCAAACGGTTCTAACAAGCACCATCGTCAAGTTTGATGCTCCCTCTGCAGCCGCCACTGCTGTTGCGCTTTTGGTGCGCGTGTAGGAACCGACGGCGTTGTCATTCTCTACGACGGCCTCCTATTTCGCCTCTCCGCACACAATGAACCCAACCCTTCAATACGCCAACCGGAAACTAGTTACTTAATACTTGACATGAAAATTATTGCTTAAACCGTCGTGGTTGCCATAATGCACGTTGCATAAACAATTCGGCTCTGGTTGGGAGCCAGGCCGCCGCCGCCATCCCCATGTTAACGTCGTATAACCGCCGCCAACGTGGCTCCCATCCCACGAAGTCCGTACAACTTGGCCAAACTCACGATGGAATTGTAACACATATGTTCTCTGGTTGTATGTCAAACTTTGGTCAATATTTATTGACGTCAACATTGAACATAACTTGATATGACATAATCTTGTTTCATATCATAGAATAGACTATGATAAGGCAAAACGTTATAGACCGTTTTATAGAATCGTGCTCAGCAATTTTTAAATTAGGACTAGTGATATAAAATAAGATGTCCAATACAATTCAGATAAGAAGTCTGTTTTCTTTCAAGCTGAAAAACTGTTTGTCCCATTTTATCTTTCGGTGTTTCCACAGAGAATAAATCAATGCATGGCTCCTCGAAATTATTGAATAGTAAGAACGGACGTAGAGTTAACTGACCGGCTAGTAATAGATTGATAAGTGCGATGATTCGCAATTGAGGAACATGTTCCTCACGTCTCAGAGAGATGGAATTATAATAGTATGATTCTGATACACCCTTCAGAACGGTCACTCAGCATCGGAAAAGTGCTCTGAAAAGTCGGAATCCCACACCAACAGCAATAGGTGGTTTTGATATACCGAAGTAGGCAAAACATCGAAGAGCATGGGTAACGGAATATACTGCTGCAGGTAGTCTATCATCTCATGACAACCAAATAGCTGACATAGAAAGGTTTGCTTAGAATTTCCTAGTCACCAGAAAGGTACGCATATACATACAGATAGTCTATTGGCAATCAGAAAGTGTTCCATATGAAACCATCTACTGCTGACCATGCCTGTCTCTATGTGATTAAAGAGAATAATCGACAAACTCGATTAATCAGGTGCGTAAGCTCCATTCATAGGTCCTGAACATGCTTGTTAAATTGATTGGGTACAAGGAAAACGAAGAAGGGGAATCTCGAGATAACGTCCTACTGCCAAAACACCTAGTTACTCGTTGTTAAATCGGAAAGAATTCCAAGGTCTTGTCAAGATAGATAGACAAACATGCATAAAATTGGCAAGACAGATAGTGCACATTACCTGTCAAGCGTTCATGGAGAGGGGAGACTACTACTCATGTGGTGTGTGAATGTAATAAATTAACACTCAATATCCGTGCCAAGCGGAAATCAAAACCATTACCCACGCTTCAATTAGAAATTGCCTCCGCATGGACGTCTCAGATTAGTAATGGGGAAACAATAACTCGCAGATCAGTAACTAATCCACGCAAGCATTTGCTTGATTCACGTATGCTTGGTAATTGCACGTAGCGGTGTTTTCATTAGGTCAAAATTTACGCACGCCTTCAACAGGGGTGAGGAAGTGATTAGACCTACGACCTCCATCATAGAACCAACCAAACAGACCAAATTTACTTGAGGAATAGAGCAGAATATATTTCCAAAGTCGCGGTGTCAGAACCGCCAGGGAGCCCGATCCATAAACAAAAACAGTGTGGTAATAAAGAAACTGCGAATCCTTTATATAACCAAACTATATACGTTGGATATATTGACACAATCAAAAGTTTTAGAGTAATAACTGCCTAGAGTTTCTACCAGGTAGAAAGGAAAGGAAAGAAGTAGAAATAGAGAAAATGGCGAAACAGATTAACGAGTAAGTTCTGGACTATTCACATGGCCTATGACGCACTAATGAGAAAGTTGTTTGCTGGCGGCTGGGTAGGAACTGCCCTTTCAGTCTACTGAAGGCCTTTATATACTGAAACTATTACGTAATTTTACATAATTCTAATTAATCATTCCAACTAGAAGTGCAGTATTATCCTGTCATTTTGTGAGCAACTATATGAATTCTCATCGTACAATAATGCATTTCTTTATGCAAATCATTATGATACACATAGTTGGAGCACTATGTATCGTATATTGAAACATTGCTCCGATTGCTAAGCTGGAAAAGATTGAGAAACACAGCTTCGTCGTGCCATCTCATTGATCAGAGATATTCGCTACAATATAGAATATTTGAAAGTGGTAAGAACCTAGCAAGAGTGGTAGCACTAAAGAAACGTATAGGTTAGTAACTCAATTCTGATAAAGAACATGTTAATCAGTTACCCTCTCTGATGTGTCCCAGAAGAAATTTAAAAAAGGATGTTTAAAACTCTCTAAAATGAGCAAAAATGTCAGGGAAAGTACCTCTGAACTTTAGAACTTTTTGAAGCATTTTTATGTGTGTATTGTTTCAACTTGAAAGATAGGTAAACTGTTGTATACCGTTAGTGCATCCTCGACGACTATTTCCCCATTTTGCCTATTATGAGGGTCTATATATTTGAAAAATAAGGCATTATTTGGGATAAGAGATGAAAAAGGCAGATATACGAGGTAGAAACAAGAGAAGAGTGGATGTACACGGTAGAAACGAATGGTGTGGGAATTTGAAGGTGTGGACTTTAATTGAGTTGTTTTAAAATTTTGTAATTTAAGTAAGTCATATCTGAAACTTCGTCGCCTCATCTTCTCTCCGCAGCTCTATCATTACTGTCTACAGACTATTGTTCTTTTTAATTTAATTCTTTGATGATTTTTAAATGTCTGTGGCGATTGCCTGAGTCATGGACACATCTCAGTTGCGTTGAGCGCGCTTATCATAGAACATTCTAGAGATGTCAGACGATGATGAAATATTGATATTCGTCGGAATCGATATTTCCAATTTTTCGATATCAAAATGAAAATATCGATATTATACATATTCATCTACTCTAAATTCCACTGGAACGCCAACTGTATGTGGCTTTCCGAGATAATTACAGGTCTGAATAATCAACAGTGATCATTAATTCTCACGGAATTTCGGACTCATACATCGGCTATATCAGTGTTCCTAACCTCTATACGTGTTTTTTGTTGGTGTAATGAAACTATAAAATATATTAAACTTATTGTCCACCAAATATAATAATTACAATAACATATAAAAATATATCTCTGCAATACTAGTGTAGAAAAAAAAACGATATTGATGTTCATCTTATAATTCCAACAAATACCAATGGAATTAGAATTATTATAAATAATAAATATATTTTAATGGCTATCGACCTTTAAGGTCTTTCCGCCGAAGAATTATTATATATAACCTAAAATATGGAAAAAAGATTTCGAAAATTTCGTTATTGATATATCGATATTATGGAAATTATCGATAAATATCAACATGTCGTGGACGATATATCGATATTTATCAATATCCAAATTTTTTTGACATGTCTAACACATACTATTATCATAAATAATAATAAATCAATAACCGCAATGTGAAATCATATTCATTTAGTATCAGGATGTGCTATGACATTTCATAAATCTAGAGGTGGAACATTAAATGAAGTAGTTTATAAATATCAAAGAGGATTGGATTCACCGTGATCAATTAGTAACATAATTTATCACGGTTGAAGAGTCTTATTATGTGTGTTAAAGGTTTATTTGTTCACGAACTGATCAAGAGGCTTACTGTAGTTGACGTTTAGCAAAGCTTATATGCCTTTAGGTGGTTTGTGGCATACTGTCGCAAATGCGGCGAAACAATTGTCCCCACGCGGTCAGCACGCCATGCATAATCACACCCAGCAATGATATATTTATTTGTATAATAATGCAGGCTTACAGCTGCCACGAAGATCGAGAAGAGGGACATGCTAAACAAAATAAAGAATGAACTGAACAACTAAAATAATGAAATAATAAAACATATAAAATAAATCGCTTAATACTAAAATAGCCGAACAACGGTGAATCCAAAACCTATATCTATTATTTATGATACAATAATCATATTGTATCAGTGCTAAAATCAATCACGGTATTTACTGATGTGTCTAATTATGATAATAATGAATAAACCATAAGAATATATTTAGTTTTATTTCAGTCGTATGGTCCCATTCCCCTATGGGACGATCAGACTTCGGTCACAGCGGTCATCTACCCATGGTCATAGTTTGGTGATCCATCGAAGGGCCGGTATCACCACATCGAGGCTAAATAAATAAATCCTGCAGTCCATACGGTGGCTGTATTATGTAAAATAAAGTATCAATTATTATCGGAAAAGCGTTACATGCCGACCAAATAATAAATAATTGTTCTCTGTATTAATCGTCTTCCAGGCGGTTTGTCATTTGTAAAATTTAAAAATTCTTCCCATGACTTCTGCTAAGTCTAGGAATCCTACAAAATGATCATGCAAGTTCTAACAACCTCTTCATATGTTATCAAAACCTTCGAATCTCTAGTTGTGCCTAAGCAAGAGACATAAAATTCCAATGAAAACTAATCACTCAGCGATCCCATTTGGATCAGGTGAAAATTACACACTCGGCGTGATAATAAACACAATTTACCAAATTGCTACTACAAGAATCACTCAAGTCTGATGGTCTCATGCTGAAATCGTTTTCGACGCGACGCAATGCACTCGAAACGAGATACGAGCGACCATTAACTCCTTTTTTTATACGAACATACAGTGTGTCCAAATTGCCTAAAACAAAACACTTCATAATTGCATTACATTTTCAACGTACTCATAACACTTGAGAACATCCCAACATTTCATGGGAAATACGAGGTGTCGACACCCAAATTGCCTTCTTATACCCAAAAAAGGTAATTATTATAATTCCCAAAATTACACCTTTGCCGACGATAAAAATCATAACAGTATCTTATCCTCACATTCTAAAAGATTTACCCATGAAAAACACATAACAACACGTTTTTTTACAAATTTTTGAGCACAAATATTTGACTTAAGTGGAGTAGGATTAAGAACAAACACACTTAACCTCAAATATCTACCAGGAAGAGGTTTTGAGTTAACAAATAGCATTTTTACCATGTTTATTTTCGTTTCTAAAATTATAATTGATAATTTCTCTAAAATTTTGATTTCTTAATAGCTTAAGCTTGGCTTAGAGAATATCCAAAGTGTTTAGTAAACAAAATCGAGAATGTTTGAATACTCTTACTTTTCGCATGGATTATTGTAGCGATGATTAATTAATAATAATTAATCATCTCGGGACTGTCTTTGCCGCGTGCGAGAAGAATTCAATTAGTCGACGGCGTGCTTGAGATAAGTAGACTTAAGTCGGTCTGCGTAAGTTTTACGCTTCTTCTTGGGCGCCTGCGATGGTGATTACTGACGATGGAGATGCAATCTGAACATCTTCGATGTCGTAGAGTCAATTATACCCGTCTATAATTTATACATTTTTATTCCACATGTAAAACTATTACAGCACATAATTTATACATTGAGTGTGTATATGAGGTAGCCTTTAGCGGCGAGAGGCGTAGAAAAGAGAGAACTTCTTGAGATGATTATCACGCAAGAGATTCGAGTACAGGACCGGCGTTACTTTAAGATTTTCAACAAATTTTAGAATAGTTGAAGAGCAAACAGTTTTATATTATTAGTATGTCACTGTGTGACATTTAAAAGGACATTATATGACTTTGTAGATATTATATATTTATGCGTTAAGAAAAGTTGGGTAGGAACATATCATGTTACATTAATGTATTGTAACTTGCTTAACTTGTAGCTATCTTGTATTAAATCATTTGGTGTTATCTAGTAGGGGAAATTGAGCATTTTTGAAACATTGAATATAAATTACTTCCTGTAAAATTATGTTTATTAAATTTGGGATTTTGATTTATAACTGGACTTTTATAGTTAATTTTATAGATAATGTATTTTTATAGTTAATTCAAGTTTTTTTCGTAGGTTTTTACTTTTTTTAGACCTGCCACCGATTTGTAATTAACTTGGAATTTTCTAATTATTATTTAACATATATTAGACGCTATCGAACTAGATTTGGTCTTACCACCTTGGATATATTACATAAATATGTTTTTGTACAATTTTTATTAAAGTTATTTGTATGGTGAAATGATGATAAGCTGTTATTGTTGGGTTGTGTTGATGTTGGTATTGTCTGTTGTTTTGTAGAACATGATGAGTTCAGTGTGACTTTGTTGTGCAAAGTGATTTGTGAAGTTGTAGTTTGTATGATAGTAGGTATGTGTAGTGTGTCAGAGTGATCTTGGGTGAATTAATTTTAAATAGTTCACCCGGTGAAATGCCCACCGCGAATTCGAACCCCGTCCTCCTCTGTGGTAAGTTGATGCTTTACCTATAGGCTATACAAGTGGTCAAGTACACTTGTACTTATCAATTACATTTTGTTTTTTTAATTTATCCTGAACCAAGTTATCCTTCACATTTTGCATTAGTTTCATTTTCTTGCAAATTGGAAAGTAAATTGAAGAATACCATAATACAAAATTTAAGGACACCTAGAAATTGTTGGCTTTGGTACATTTGGTAGTACGTTGAAGAGGATGCGAGCACCGATATGTGATATTAAAATGTTGTAAGTGCATTCGCACGCAACGCTTCATCGAGTATAGATGTACCTCTGCTCGCTAACAATAGAGCATAACAAAAGTGTTAAAACTATTAACCAATCAGCATGGAAGATATGGAATGGCATCCCAGGAAAAGTCCTAAACGTGATAAAGCAAAGAAAGACACAGGAGATCTGGAATGCAGAAATTATACAAAAATTCAGATCCCAAATCTATGGGAAAGTATCAACCTAACAACTACGGTATTATTATACAAATTTCTTCGAGTTTTATCCAGAAAACCAACAATGAAGACACCGCTGTGCCTCTGGATAAACTAAAGCTTGATCACTGCATTTAGGGCAGACATTCCAACATTCGCACCTAACGCAAGAAATCCACCTTTTCCGCCTTACTCAGCAAATACAACCAGTGTAGAACAAGAAAACACTGATGAATTCATAGCACAAAGAATTGTAAATATGGGCCTAAACTTCAGATTCTCCAAAAGAATAATATCAAGATCAACAGGCAAAAACAAACCTTTATAAGATGAATTTCTGCTGATATAGAAAGCTTTGAGAAACTTATAAACGATGACCTCATATTCTTTAAAAACCGTAGTTATTGAGTCTTCTTATCCAAACCTCCCAATCATATCCTTTAATCATGTAGCAAATACTTTTCCTTTGAACATATCACCATTAATTGACGTTCTCCAAAACATATGCGCGAAATGCCAAGGTTAACCACGATACACTCGCCTGTACATCACCTTTTCTCCCCAAATGTTCTGCCTGCAACTCAGAAGACGTAACACGGAACATCAAGTACCCTAAAAGACCTTTCACCCCAAGAATTGGAATACTTAATGTTACCATCAAGTGCAACAACAAACCTACTGAAGAATTGCTACCAAAAATGAAAGCAAGTAAAATTCAAAAACATCTCACTACCCACAATTATATTCTTACCGAATATATCCGCGAAATTAATAATAACGTTACTGACCGAATTCAAAGGGTCCATAAACGCTTTACCACTGACTTCAAAATATGAACCTAGCCTAGCACAATATTTAAAAAGGGGTATTACACTGGAAAGTATTAATTATTGATCCGAATGTATTAGTCAAATGAAATTAACACCGTTTGTTGCTAATTGAAAGACTAATTCATTGGCTTTAAGAACTTGAAGATTTTTTAGTGGGCGTTGCCGGCAGTCTAACTGAAACAAGTGGCCCATTGGAAAGGGAGCTGCTACTATTATAGCGGTATTCGCTCTACCCTTAGAATAAGGATTGACACACCTCGGCACCGCTACGGAAGCATTTCTTCGATGTGTATTTCCTTAACCCGCCGTATTTCCCTGCCACTCGGGCGTAGATATTCCGCATTGTGTGACTCTCAGCATGTCCAGACGTTGGATGATTCATGCAAGACAAGAGACCAAAGTATGCTCGGCACTGTCTGGAACGGCCCAGGAGTATCGACATGTGTCGTTTGGGCTCAAGTTGAACTATATAAAATATGCAAATGAAAATTTAGGATGGAATGCATTGGGACGATACTAAACTTCAAAAAAAGGGGTTTCACAGGAGCGTTGCTTGGCTCTTTTTTCGCAGGTTGATAGGGAATTTGAAGACAATTCTAAATTTGTTTCATTTATGAAGTTAGATCGAGTACATCTATTTTTTATTGTATTTTAAATAAGTAATTTCAGTAATTGTCCAAAAAGGCGCATATGTTTTGCTAGCGTTTCTGCTATATAAACGATTTCAACATGTAAACATTGACAGGCCCGACGTTACGACTAGGCAATTGATATATTGTTCCTTCTTCTAGAAATCACAGACAATAATGCAATTTATAGGAAAATTTAATTAACATTTTAATTACATTAAATGTCATTTCAATCCGAGAGACCTTAAAGTTCGATATCCTTAAAAATATATTTATTATTATTAATGTAAGACCAGTTCAATATAAGCCACAGACCAGAGAACGTGTGCAGGTAATCAATAAATAGCATTACTTGTGCATCCGAAGTGAACAGTACGAAATTATGCGGAATACAACTCTCTCCACTCCGAAGAGGACGACACGTCATAGTTTATCGAATATTTTTCGATGAAAATCCCGAGCTTAAATTTGTTCATGGTTCTTAGATTTAGATCACTGAGAGTCCTTCGCTACAGAAACATCAAACATAAATATTTTAAACAACATTTAACTAGTTTTGAATTATTTTTATTTCCTACATAATTTAATTTTTATCAAATTATGAAAATTATCCATTTCAAATACATTTTTGTAGATATTATTTGAGCATGCATGTCAAATAAAGTTGGATGGCCTACCATTCTAATCGTTTGGTTATAGCTTTTATATTAAATTTCAATCAAATTCCCAATTAAATATACCCTAATAATGAATTTTATTTTCACTTGTAAAAATCAAAGTGTAATAGAATAATATTGCACATTACCGTGTACTTAAAAGGATAAAATGAATTAGTGCTACCAGGTCATATGTAATTTCTTTTCTCTTTCTCTCTCCCTCTCTCTCTCAATGAATTATCAATCATGACATTTGAATTGTCAATAGAATTATGACAAGTATCACAAATGAAAATTTTATGATAACCTGGATTCAACTTCTACTGTCCGTTACGTTGACGTTTTGACACAGCGCTTACGTATGCAGTAGCCGATATGTTGACTATGGATTCTCAACATATTTTCATAAATATTTGTTGAAGAAAGTGTGTTTTTTGCATTAAGCTATAAAAATAGTGGCGATTTCCTGGTCGGGATACTTTTGTAGTGGCGAGACTAGCACAGTTTTGTGTTTAGAATATAAAACCGTAGTAAATAATTATTTACCACCTCAATCATGTTTTTTCAAGCTTGTTAGACTTCTGTCGATACCACAATTAGTTAACTTGAGTTAACAACAAACCAGTTGATACATCTCGAACAACTGCTCACAGCGTTCATGTTCATTTCTTCGGGAAGACCATATGCGGTGGATTGAGAACCTTCATAGCGTAATTAGTATCGCGCTGCGTTGGAAATGCAGAGGTTTCTGGTTCAAACCCTGTCATCGGTTCCCTTTTCTCTTTTTCTTTCTTTTCTCTTTTTTTCTATCAAGAATTATTCATCATCTTGACAACAATTATCAACCACGGTCGTTTTAGTCATTATAGCCAGTTACACAATTTTTACACACTTCTACAATTGAATTAATACATTTAATACTGGAGCTATAAGCAACTATTAGAGTTCTCGCTGCAAAATTTGTTCGTTTCTGGGTTAATCAAAGACCATTGCAAATGTGTTATATTATGCCCAACTTTCACATGCGTTCGAAGCTTGAGGTTTTCGACGAAATATCAGGTAGTTGTATATACTTTTCAAATGGGTCACACTTGAGTAAATCGTAAATCTCGTAAATCTGTCAAATGTTATGTATTATACTAAACTATTTTCCGTAATTTGTAATAGTAATGAAATCAACAATTTGCTACGTTTTAAAGTTAACTTAAGAAATATTGAATGAGCCACTTTATTATCTACCAATAGAGACCAAATAAAATATGATTTCATGGAGCGCCGAATAATCTCTATTTGTTTTAATTCGCCGCTGGAGCGATCAAAGGGCTCGCTATTAGGACTTTTGATTCCATCGCACAAAATGCCCAACGTTAAATAGTTCTCGGGTGTTTCAAGATCATGAGTAGGTAAGGGCCGTTATAAATCTGACTCCAGCCAGAAGAAAGCAATTCATTAGGCAAAGATATTCATCACATTTTTCAATTGTAATTAAAAAAATAGTATAAAATTTGAAACCGTAAATTTGTACCCATTTTTGGACCAACCCCGATTGGGATGAAACTTTCAGGGTATTATCTTAGATAGTTGTGCGTGTTCTCACGAATATGTGGCTTTTGTCGCCAATAGTTTCCGAGAAATGGCTTCTCAAAGTCAAATCAAAAATTTTAACATTATTTAATTTAATTTTAATAAAATTTAATGAGTCATTTTATTCCCTACCGATAGACACCAAATACAATATGATTTTTGTGCGATGCTTTTTAAATTCCTGCATGTTAATTTCCATAAGATATATCCACTTTTAATTGATCATTACATACGTCCAGTATCTGATATTATCTATATTATTACAGTCTATAATATATTTGCTGGAATGACAAAATTAATTTTGATGGGTTATATTAAATAGTGCAATTTTGCCTCGTTGATGGAAGGCTCACTGCTAACTTCTTATTGGTGACAACAATATGGTAGTAGTCGTGTCCAAACAAAATTAATTCAGATATAAATAAACTTAGCTCTCAGGTTAGATCAAAATGTCAATATTAGGTATTAGGCCCTGATCCAGTTTCAATGTTAACAGAAGGAATGAGAAGATAAATTCTATTCGTTGGATTTTATGCCCTCGTGACTTAACTTAAAGCGCTACTCAAAATGCAGAGGTTATTAGTTTACATCCTGTTTTAGGCGCTCTTTTCTCGTTTATTAATTTGATTCGTGATCTTTACTTTACTACTAAATATTATTCGTTATGTGAAAAGTAGCATTATTGCAGTTAATCAAATGGACAATATGGTAGTGGTGTATTTGGGTTCGAACAAAACAAATTCATATTTATAAATATAACACCCAGGTTCACCACCGAAATGTTAATATTAGGTACAAAATCAAAGCAATCGAAGCCATTCTGACGGGAACAGAATTCACAATTATATTTCACGGATTGGTTACCTTCCTGACGTAATTGATAACGCGCTGTGTCGAAACTGCAATTATTGCTGTCCTAATTAAGTCAAAGGTCTTTTTTTTTCTTGCAATTAATGCAAATCGTGCTTTAATATCTTTCATTGCACATCAATAATTAATCGTCATCTTAATGGAACAGGTCCAAATATCTCTGAATTTATTTGAACCAAAAAGTTCCTCATTTATGAAAGAAGAATCAATTAAATTCGAAATATAGCTAACCTCCATGAGGCTACAAATAAGATGCAACAAGATATACACAACATTAAAACGCAATAAAACGTTGTAACTTGGAATAATAAATATTCTTTACAAACATTAACTCTGAGACAAGCAGGACACCTGTGGTGCAAAGAACAGTCGCCACTTAATCATCGCTCAGTAACCAAGCAAGCCACTGTTTTCTCATTCGCATTTACGCCTGCTATCACATTACGAGCGCCAGCAATCTCAAGCCGCCCACTACTGCCACCAAAGCCACCGAACAGTCTCCGATTAGATGATTTACCGATTTCGGCATAATCTGCATCGGGGTTACAATCGCACCTCACGCAGCAGTCGAGAGGAAGAGATTTAGGCCGTGCACGCGCCGAAAACAGTTAAAACACGATGGCAAACATTATCGGAATGCTGCCCGACTGAAGATACTACCTGCGCGAGGAAAAAGTAGGTGGATAATAATTCATTTTGGGCTTTATGAGTCTGGCCAAAAAGACAAAAACGAAGACGCCGCGCGGCATCGTGGCATGGCGCAACCCTGTCGATAATAAAATGAATCACGACTTCAGTAATGGTTGAGAAAAGCAAGCCGAAGAAAAAGCGAGTGAAAAACGTAAAAAAAATTATTGAAGAGAACCCTACTGCGTCGCTGCGTCCGGCCATCATCAGGTAATTTTATGGCTGATCATTTAGGAAGCCACTTACGACTCGTCGAAGGTGGTTTTCATGTTAAGCACTTAAATTATAAACGCATGAGTTAAAACACGAAATCAATTGATACGAAGTATAATGTTTTAGAGTTGAGTAAGAAATGAGTCAACTGGTAAGTTTGAGAATATCTAATTCTAATATACCGGCAGGAACATCAATAGGTAGAATATTTAATGTACTACGTTACTAAATATTTAGCATTTTAAAGAAGGTTATTACATAACCCGCTGCAAACATCAATGTAAACACAAGAAAAAGTAACGATAATACAATCATAGCAATTTGATCTACGACATTTTTTTAATTTTTTTCTGCTTATTACTAATCACTTTAATATTTTAAGTTGTAATTTTAGGAATTACCGTATTGATAAACTTTAAAGTCACTTAATAATAATGAATATATTTTTAAGGATATCGACCTTTAAGGTCTTTCCCCACTGAACGTTCATTTTGTTATTTACATAATAGTAAAACAAATAAATTTCATAATTATATAAAGTAAAATATTCGAATTACAAATTAGCAAAAAAACTTAAACGAACATAAAGCTATAATTGAAATTAAATAAAATTGCTAATTTACATTAAAGAAATGATCTTGAGAATGATCTGAGAGAATGTGCAGAATATGAAAGTGAGGGTATTGATTCTGACTAAAGTTTGCTAAGAGTTCTTGGGTGTTATCTTTAGGCTTAGAACCCGATGTAGCAGAAGGATTCAGGAGATTCAACATAAGTTTGTACATTCTGTTAGGAAAAATACTGCACGGATGTCTATTAATAAGTCAGTGATATAGTGCTTACGGAGCTTTTAGAGAAGTTCAACTCGGTCAGTCACGTTATTATTAATTTCGCGTGTATATTCGATCAGGATATAATTGTGGGGATTGAGAGGTTTGTGGATTCTACATGCTTTCACCTTCGGTGTCAATTTTTCAGTAGATTTGTTGTTGCTCTTGATAGTACCATTGAGTATTCAAATTTTAGGAGTGAGAGGTCATGAGACGTGAATGTAGCGTGGTTACTTTGGCATTTCGCGTATTTCTTTTTGGAGAACGTCAATTATTGGTGAGTTCAAAGGAAACGCATTTGCACATGATTAAGAAATATGATTGGGAGGGATGAATACGACGACTCTATAACTATAGATTTCTATATCGGCAGAAATGAATCTTATGGGTCTAGGGCCGTTCATCGTCATTCATATCAACGTCGGGCACAACTCCGCGGGCAGACCATCGTGGGTACTCATCATCGTCGTAAAATTTCATCGGGACGGCGTATCATCGCCAGAGCTATAAAACATGAACGCTTGCTTTAATCATTATAAAAAATAGCAGTATTAATGCTTATTATATTAGCGACCAGATTCTTTTAGAATTTTTGAAATATCTCATATAGTATTTGAAATACACGTAATTATATTTACCATATACTTTACATGGAAGGGATGAAATTAATCAATGGAATCAATGAAATTACTTCTATACTAATTAGTTTATATTTAAACAATATTATTTCAACAATGAACAATCAATAGAACAGGTAGTAAGTTCACCATCGGCACGGCTTGTCAGTTCGGCCCTCGGACGGACATCGATGCTGGTAGAACCGTTAAGTTTGAGAGCAGGTATATATA
>JAODAC010007414.1:0-29101 GCA_027575185.1 Mimaenictus wilsoni
TAATCAAAACTTTTTTTCTCTACTAAATGTATTTTCCCCTTTGAGGCAAAATTATGATTAAAAAATATAATCATTATTTAAAATAATAAAATTTTAAAATGGATTCAAGAACATTTAATGATTTACGATTACATATCTCAAAATTCAACAGTTTATTGCATGCACAACTTTCCAATATTTCTAAATTCATTCTTCTCGACTTACTGCCATCATATTTAAATCGGCACGGTGTAATAAACTGTTCATAGAGTAACAAGCAACAACCCCAAACAAGGCTGGTACCCGCCATGTTTGTTTGGCAACCGTATCGTGCTTGCGATTCAAATGCAAATCAAACTCAGCGCCGCTTTTCACATTATTATGACATCAAGCCGTTTTATGGCAGTTATGCCGAAACTGTCGGAAAGTACAAAAACTGGTAGGGCCCCCAATTTAATATGCACCCTAATAGTATGACAGCGCCCTTTACAAGGGTGCTTTATGGCCAATCAGCAACGCGTATACAGTGTGTCCCAAGGTCAACGCAGTTAAACAGAACGTATTACGCGTTTAGACCGAATCTCGCAAAAGCGATTTGAAGCGAAAGCGACGCAAATACGCAGTACAAACTCATATAGTAGTTAGACTGCGTCTGGGGTGTCATACCCTTGAAATGTCTTTGCAGATCGTTGTAATAATACGCGACGAAGAATAAATAGCCAGCTACCATTGCGTAGATGTTGTTCTGTTTAAATCCAGCAAAGTACACCTGTCCCCAGCAATTTGCTGGAATTGTGAAGATGAACAACTCGTTGATACGACTACTGTCAGCCATGTAAAGGGCAGGAATGATGTTCAGCAAACCTCCAAGGAGGGGAATATAGTTTAGATCTGGACTAAATATTTGATAGGCAAAAAATAGGTCTGATGTAAAGAACGAGGTTCCCAATAAATATACGCAGAACTGTAAAATTGCTGATTTCGTCGAGTGTTGGTTGAGATTATTTTCTATTGAGCAGTTGGGCCTGGACATCCGGAAGACATGGCTACTAATGTGGTGACTACGACTTGGGCTAAATTGCCGATATTGAAAGTAATTGATAGAACTTTCATCCAATTGATGATTGGACCGATTGCGGTTTGACCGCCTTCGTTGTGTCAACATCTCATTATTTGCATATTCATCGATAATTAGTCTTGGTTTGTATTCGAAATATACTGAAAATTATAACAAATAAAATAAAAAATATAATATATGAGTATGAGTTCTTACATATTTGAAGAGCGTATAGAAGATTAAAGAACATGCCGACGTTGGTAAAGGTAAATTTTCCCTGAGATGTCATCCAGGAAAGATGGAGGAATGAAACAATTGTAGTGATTAGCAGCAGGATATATGAGAATGAATTTCGGTCCATTATTGTATAGTTAACGAAAAAATGTGATGATTTACAACAGAAATATTAAATAATTTGACAATTACCATATATCAAACTTCAAAATTGAAATATTTGTTAGCGGAAGCTTGAGTATTCTGTCTACAACGGACAATTTTCCAGGTTCATTGGTTTACGCCCCCCCCCCACCTATATTTTTTATTCGGTGGAATCCGAAATATTTTAAAATCGCGTACCTGGCCGCTGCTAATAAAGTTTGGGAAACGCTGTTGTAGAAAGTATTTTTCTCTAAACTCGAATTCATCATAGGCAACCCAAAATGCCCTTATAAAAATTCTACACGTAGCGTCAGGTAATGTCTAATTTTGCTTCGTCGTCGAGCATCAGTATCTTGAAGCAGATGTTAAGCATTTTTCGCTTTAGCATCCTGCTAACAGGGATAGTTTCCAAAAAAAAACGATTTATTTATGAAGATTTTTTAAATTAGCTTGTTAATTCGTAAAATCATTTTCTACAGCTTCATAGATCTAAGCTCTTATTTATGCTTTCACTATTATTGACATTATCTGAATAACCTGTTCATTTTTAACTTACTAAAATATTTCTCCCACCTACTAGAAAGAATAATCAAGAAAAGATGACTGAACCGGACCCTTGTAGATACGGTTTACAAGACAATAAAAGACAATGGATTTATCATTCGCACTTTCATGTATATTCCTATTATCTAAGTATTATCCCATTCCAAATACATTCGTTTTCTATAACGATTCCCAAACGAGAGCCATGAAAATAGCCAGCAATATATTGAAGGTATCCTCCTTACTGAATTGGTCGTTGTCCTCGGTCTTGATAACACCATGTGAGATGGCGAAGACGCCGGTTGCAGCGAGGCCGAGCCAGTTGTTCGTTACGATGGTGACATAGGCCGCACTGATAGCGTTTCCCAGCAGTAAGGCCGATGATGCATCTTCGAATTCCTTTTCAGCGAGGTACAACCCCATTGGAATCAACGCCACGACTGGATGGATATATGCAATCTCCGGACCAACGCCATACTTCAACCACAGATGAGCCGCGTAGAAGGGGAAAGCGAAGAAGATAGTCACCTGATTTATGAAGTCAAATGCCTTCTTCACATTTTCGTTTCCTTCTTCTTCGACTAATGATCAGATGACAACAAATAATTAGTAACTGAACTTAGTTCTACCTAAATTAACCCTTTGTTTTCGAGAGTCAGCCAATAGCCAGGTCCTTTTTCAAAGTGGACACGTGACAGCTGAATGTCTTCCATTTTTGGCACTTCAACTGGAGCCTGTCATTCTTAATGATAAAACACCGTTAAGATTTCAAGCTACAGATATGAATGTATCATTTAAAGTTAACCAGGAAATGTTACGGGCGGAGGGGTTAGTTTCGTCCACCAACAGTTGATATATTAATTGGCGTAATTTTGGGCACCTACCAGCATTGATCATCCCCAAAATGGATCTCAGCAAAAGTATGCCAAAAGAAGCATGCACAGGTGAGACATCGGAAATGTAAAATCCTGTGGTACAAGCAGCAATGCCTCCGTAGAGGAGATGCGTGAGAAAGGACGACCAAGCAACCATGATGCTGACTTAACTATTATTTTTGGGGTGAAATGATATATGAAAATGGGATGTTATACGCACACAAATTTTGAAATGATAATGCATGAAATATGTCGTACTGCAACGCCACTGATGAAGACAATAACTAAACAAACAACGCCGTCTACGGTAATTATGCATTTCTAATGTTTGAGCTTGACATATTCGATTATGATCACAGTTGCTATCAAAATTTGAAGTAAGACACATTTGAAGACATTATCGCGAAATTCCAGTGCATTAAACCGTCACCAAAATGGGTAAACTCACAAATAATTTATCCTTCGCCGTGATCATCGTTGCCGCGATACTATGCGCTTCGCAACTCCAAGGGGATGCCGGGCTAATTATGCAGCTGACCTTAATTGCAATAGTCTTAAACGGTGCTTTGGGATTGTACATGTCTTTCAATGATACGATTGACAGCACCATGGACAATGTCCAGTCCATTTGTAAGATCGCTGTGCCATCATTGTTCTCAACTTATTTAATTATTGAAAATGGCTTATTGGATGGTTATTATGCATATATACCTCTTGGTGTGACTATGGCGGTAGGATGCACGCAGTTTCTGATCGACGACGAAATTCAACGCAACCGATTGTTGAAGACTTTAATGCTGCTGCACTTAGTTTTGCAACTATACTTCGCCGTTGCAAATAACGATGTTGTAGTGGGCGTTGGAGCGGTCTTGCTCTGGACGGCGTTGTATGTATATAGGCGTGGACAGATTGTTGCTGATACGATGCCATACGCGCAGTACAATTACCTTACCGGCGCATTCATGATCGTCGTCGCCAAGCAGTAGCTTCTGGTCGGCCGTGGAAAACAAACGCCAACCGGTGGAAACTTGGTTGGCTTACTGACATCCGTCATTGTCTGCAATACATATATTTTATTATTTCGGCCATTGCACATGTAAAATTCAAAGTTCTCAAATTCTCAAGTAACCCAAGCCAAAGACACGCAGTCCGGAAGAGTCACTCAAAGGAGGCGACAATGTCGACTTGTAATTTCATCAAACCGGTGTCATACGCGGTACTGTTAGTCGGCCTTCTCTATGGTGTACAAAAGGAGGTGCTCGGCGGCGAAATAACGCCCCTGGCCGCCTCCATCATCATCATAGTTCTCATCTTTACCTTGTCCTTCTACCAGTCGTTCATTAAGACGGATAGTGACATCATGACTTCGGACATTATCACCGTGATGCGCACGATGTGCTCGGCGCTCTTCACCACCAGTCTCTTCTTGAAGGAAGATGTCATCGGCGATATGTGGAATTACTTACCGTTGGTGATCGGTTCCGTTCTAAGCATTATCTATTTGATGCAGGGCAATAGTGAGTGCGACCGTAGCTTCATGCAACTGTTTATAATGCTGAATGTCATTGCACAGTTATATGTGGCCGCAAAAGCTGGTAATATACTGTATGCCATCGCAGCTTTCTGCCTGTTGATGGGTAACTGTATGTGCATGGAAGGCGATGGTCTGTGGGAAATTGCACCAGTAGTATGGTACAATTTCTTCGCAGGCGCGTATTGCTTGACTGCGAATGGTGAGGGCATTGAGTTGAAGGCTTAATGAGCAGATGTCGGAATTCAACGATTTACCTATTTTGGTTAATCGCTATATATCAAGCCTGAATATGAAGTTCCTTAAAATCGGTTATGACGATATACAACCGACCGTGTTCCTCCCACAGTAAAGGACAATCAAGATTACTAACCGTTTAGTCGAACGGTCGAATTGATTTATGGGTTGGGAATGGCGGAAGACTCTAGGAAATATAGAAATTAAGGAGGAATTTAGTTTATTTTTTTGGGATTCCACCACGCTTTGCCCCTGCTTCGAAATGAATCGTTCGGCTAAATACAAGAAGATTTCTTTAATGAAACCATTTATATCATTTTGACAATAAAAAATAATATAAGGTCACATCTCTGGTTTAAGTAGTATTATGTGTGTTTTTTCTACTCCTGTTGTATAATGTATACATTATGATTTACATAGTTATGCTCTATACAGCCTACGGCTGATGATAACAGTGCAGGTAGATGTAGTCCTAGGAAAGCAAGCTATATAATGGGTCCATATTAGTTTCATAGCTGAGGCCGGAATCACACACCGCGCCGCTGACATTCTCTGCGTTCAACGTAGCTGATGCGCCTTCAAGTAACCTGTAACTATTGACAGCAAACACACCGATACCAGAAAACTAAATCAACTCATTATTATTTTCACGTATAACAGACGTAGACAAAGGATAGTGTACAACTCGCATGCAATGCACGCATCGTGGTCATACTCGTAAACAATATTTTATGGGACCTGAAACGGCTTTGTTGGACGAGAACGATGTAAAATCATAAATGAGAAAAACTCATAGAAGCCTCAAGATATTGTTGCATGATGTGATTCACTGTACATCCTCTTGTTCGGTTCTATCGACTCTACCACTGCGCCACTTTAAAATTTTTGAATGATTTTACATTTTCCCATAGAAAATGATATCCTCTTTCATTAGACACCATTTTCAACTTACCGAAATTTTAGGGATTAAAATGGACACATTTTCATACTTATAATTTGGTGTACAGAGAATAATATAAAATCAATGAAAATGTGTCAAAAGTCAAATATACACCAAATGAAATGCCCCACTTTTTCCTATTAACTATATATATATTTGAACTTAAACATAAAATAACAGGCACAATTAGAACAATTTATCAAAAGATAAAATAGATCTTTACGTTAATCTTACAAATACGTAATTCTACAAAAATTATGTTTCACAACATAAGTACCATACTTTCAACTAAATTCGATTTTCTTTCATTAATAACGTCAACATAAGTATATAGTACATGTTTCTGTACGATTCAAGCGCTTTCTTTTTCTTTGCATGTAACATTCACAATAATCAATGACATACTATGCAAGATGTATATAGAAATTTTGTATAAAAATATATAGGTCAGTAACAACTAATCACTGAGAAATAAAAAAACGTTCCAACAGCTTGGTACCATATCAGATGTAGATATAAAATGCTTGGACATTGCACAATATGCATAAAACATGTATAAATATTTAGAAATTCGATATAACATTACAAGGTTAAAACGTTTCAAATTCGCCAATACCACTCCCAATTGATAGATTATATCAACAGCAGTTAGATGACCTCGTTATTCTGTAAAATTCATACAAAAATTACGACTTTAAGCTACAATGACTGTATACGAATCTAAAGTATGAAAATTTAGCACATTATTTCTTGTACTTTGCTTGCTCTTCCCATCAGAGAAGTTAAGTCTTTAGATTTAGGCCCCCTTTAAAAGGTTGACAATCTCATATATAAAATGTAACAAAAAGTTTATATGAAAGTTGCTATTAAGCCTGCAATGCCTTAAGTGAAAATGGCAGAAAGAAGCACAAAGCGTAATTGTAAAAGTCTATAGTTGGCATCTCAAATATTTCACAACCATCTCTGAGTATGAAGTGGTTTATGCCGTAAGACAGGCCTAGGCTCATCCCATACCAGTTCTCCATATTGAATGACACAATAAAGCATGAGAGTATATTTAAAGCTATGACAACATCAACAAACTTTTCCTTGTAGACTTTCAGGTAGTAGCACATCCATATAATAAATGAGCAGAGGAAATGCATATAAGCAATCGCCCAAAAGCTGTTGTTCTGCATCCATAATTCAGTGACAATCAATGGAAATGTAAAGAGAGTTTGCAGGAGTCTGGTGTGCTGATAAATTGAGTTGGATGTGAATCCATTTGCTGGATTTCCTAAAATAAACCAATGCTTTAAGGTAGCTGACATGTATAATTCTGTATGAAATACGTACCCCATTTCCAAATGCCGCTCAATGAATTGGTCAGAACGATGAGATAAGATAGCACTGGATTGTATCCGCTGATATTGTTTCCTGTGGGATAACATCTCAAGCAGTAGAAGCTAACGAATGTGAGGAAGATGTGCGACAGTGCTGTGGAGTATCTATAATACATGTTGCACGCACAAAGATCATGCTACACGTTTGTTATTCAGGGTGAGCACATTTTATTAAAATTCTATTAGGCATTGTAACTTCTAGGTTGGGTGTAAACACTTTCTACAGGACTTTCGCAGGACGTACGAACAAGATAGGCAACTAATACTGCATTAACTTTGATTTAAATTCATTAACATTATGCAACTAAATAAACAGATTTCTATTAAGGAATTTATTAATAAAAAGAATAATGGCATAAAGACGATTATTTTTTAATAAATTATGTGTTTAAATAATGTTACGTTTAACTGAATTGATATTATCTTGATTGGTTTGAACCGATGGTTTTATTTTCAGACACTTGTTTCTTGTCCAGTCTCAAATATCATTTAAGTTCTAATTATAAGTTCCAAATTGATATAATATAAATATTCTAAAAGGTGTTTGAAAAATGTTTTACCATGGAAAATAGATATTTAATGTTAAGTGATTATAAAAGGACTCCTTCGAACCGGATTCGAACCAGTGACCTATGGATGTCCATAATTGTAACAATTCTACAGTCCACCGCTCTACCAACTGAGCTATCGAAGGATGATGGGGAGCTGAATCCATTCTTTTATATTTATCGTGGAATTAATGAATTTTATAATTTGAAATTTGGTTATCTTAACTTAATAATAAAGTAGTCCTTTCATATTTGTTTATGAATCTTTATTTGAACCTTATTGATACTTTACTCTCTTTTTGGAGTATTAAATATATCAGATAATCTAGCGATACACTATATTAAATATGTTTTATTATTGTAGCTTTAACAAATGCGTCATAGCAATACCTTATATACTGTTGCAATCCAATCCTTTTTCGAGTTTACTCCAGCCATATATACATTCCATTTCCTTTTTGTTCTAGTTGGTACTACAACATTCCGTATACACGTTTCCCTTTCTCACCTTACACCCTTTTCGAAAGACTCACATCTCACCCTTACCACTACCATCTTGTCGTTCCCGTTTATGTTAACATCTATGAAGTACCCTGTCCTCCACTTGTACCCTCTGGACTTATTTTTTCTGATGCTGCTTCCACAACTGCCAATATTTTTACCAAATCGTGAAAAATTTGTCAAACTGCCAGAGAAATCAATAAATGCAATAAATTTTCAAAGTTAGTATTTACTACTCAAAAGTCCCAAAAACTCTAATTGTAAGCGCATATATGAAGTTTCTTCGTTTGTTTTATAATTACCAAGCTGGACAACAATTCCAAAAAGTAATGATGACATAAACGTTAGTTCAACTTGTGTTTAGAAATTGGGTTCCCTTAGGAAAATGACTCTCATCCATGCAGGTTTGAGGTATATTTGTCATAAAATTAAAATTACAATATACAGACATAAATATAAATTCATATTTCATATTATTTTGATAACTGAATTAAAATTGTGATTAGTCAAAGATTTCACTTGCCGACATCTCAGTAATATTATCACTCTCTGTATCAACCTCCATCGCCTCATCTTCATTTTCATCGTCCGAATTAACTTCAGAACTATGTTGTGATATAATCTCCTCACCAGCAAGGTTTTTATTCAATAGTTCACCTTCGAAGAATGCTTCCTCACAGTTAAACGCGACAAGGGTACTCTTCACCTTCAGTCGCATCTTCTCCAACGCAGTGCGTATCAGTGGGACAATATTCATAATCGAGCTCAAACGATTACTGGAGGCTTGGCATGCAATTCTATGCATGAACCTTTGAATACCACTCCAAGTATTAAACAACTCCTGTACATTATCTTTCTGCTTGTTAATATTTTTCTCGATGACAGCGAAGCCCAGTTTCAAAAATAGATTCAACATATTCAGTGATGTCTTCGCGAGTATCAACAGATTAGCTATATTGCCTTTGGTTCCAATGTCGATTAAAATTTGTAAACAAAGCGTTGCATTCCTCCAAACTGCAGATTGTTCCATGGGGAGTAATGAGGCAATTTCGGATTTAAGCTTCATATAAAGTTGAACACAAAGACAATTAATGAAGATGTGAATGTTGCTCTTGCTCACAGCCTTAAAAGACGGCAATGCATCGTACTTTCCACCAAGTTTTACTACCTCAGACGCAATAGTAGTGACAATCTTTTTGATTTCTCTCACAGTGGAACTTTCCAAATAAGCTGAAATGATCCCCTTCAAATAGTCATTGGCTTCTTTTCCACTTTCAGGCAATCCGTTTAAAGCCAACCAGGAACGCCCAAGAAAATATGTTGCTGTTTCCAGAACATATTGATCGGCTGCATTTCTCTGGAATGTCATATATTCACGGATTATTAAAAGTAGATCCAACAATGCCGCTGCACTAGATAGTAGCAAACACTGAGACCTATACATCGACATATTCTCAATAAATTTACTCTTCATCATGTTCGCCGAAGTGAGAGAGGGCTGTATAAAGGACGTATTGGAAGTATCATGAGATCCTTGATGTAACTGGCTCTGTGTCAATTGTGAAAATCCAGGAGCAGTCTGTGCTTTTTCAAATTGTCGGAGGAACGAGCAAAAGAGATCTTTATTGTCAACATGCTGAAATCCTTTCCAATCGAAAATAATCTTATACAAGTTTATAACTAAATCAAATGTAACTTTCAAATCAGTGACTTCCGGTGTGAAAAACACCTCCGCATCTTCAATATCCTTATTTCCGATGATCTCCAATAAAGCGTGGGCAACTAGACAAAAGTTCTTTTGAATATTTGACAAAAGGTGTTCCATCGCTTTGAACACCGTTGCAATTGTGATATCCTGCAGAACTTCGGTACGAGGGCGGAACTCCATCAGTGATGCCATCTTCGCAATCACATCCCTCAATGCAAACTGAAATTGCTTGGTTTCCAAACCATCTGTACCCTTCTTGATGGGATATTTTAGCAGAAGCATGACATCGTTTCCCATTTCCCGAAACTCAAAGTTTTGTTTCTTCGACAACTTCTTTCTTGCTTTGGCTTGCGTTACCGGTTGAGTGACATTAATAGTCGAATCAAATTTGCGCTTCCCCAAAACTGATCCAGTTGTTGCAGATAAACCACTTCCGCTTCCACCTATTTCATCAGGTTCTTCGTAGAAGTAACTTTGAGGTAGCCTATGATTTGGTATAAGACTCATGATCTCTGCCAATTTGTCCTCCAGCAGGATGATATGCTTAATACGTTCAATACTTTTCGAACGATAATCTTGTTTCTGGCACATGAAAGCACTTACCAATTCTCTAAACCAGTTGATACAAAGAAACAAACAATCGGCGACTATTGGTAAGTTTTCAGAAGCGTGCAAATCCAGGTCGTCTATATCAGGAAGTACAACTCCACATCCCAGCAGTGCATCAATACTAGTAACGTCACCAGAATCAGCAAGTCGAGCAACTGAACACAGAAACCGGAACATAGCAGGTAGTACCAAGGAGTAGGCCTTTGACAACCATTTTCCATCTTGTAACAATCCACCGATGTTAATATAGAGTGGCTCTTCGACTTCATTCGGATCATTCAATTCAAACTGTTTCTTTACAGAGACGCGTAAGTCCATCATATTGGCAACATCCGTGGTGTAATATTGTATAAAATTCTCCAAAGTGCAATTATGCAGATGCGCCACAACCTTATCACTGGTTTTCGCGCTTAGTGCTAAAGCCAACTCATCGTAGTAGACACCCATGGGTCCTGCATACTTATCGCAGATACCCTTTGCGTATGCCAGATAATCCAAAGCTGGGTGTTGTTTTCCGAACTGAGAAGCCTCCAACTGACTATTGGATGTCCCCGTTGATGAAGATTGATATTTCGCAAGTATCACTGCACCTACAGCACCCTTTTTAATCTTTTGAACATCACCGGTACAAAGTAGCTTCTCTATAGTCTTATAGCACTCAGCAACTGACTGATCATCATCTATAATATTCTTACAGATAATATCAAAAACGATCTTCATGTTCTGCACTGAGAGAGTTGAATGTAGTGTAATGAAAGGCATCAAATGTAACTGGTCTTCAGCTAACACTTGGTCTCTTGATAAATCTAGTAAAACTTTCAGAAATATGGCGATATTTTTGCACTTCTCAAACATCAAAACGTTTTTAACACGTGAAAGCAACTTTGAGCGTATCCTAGAATCTGTTAGAGGATGTACAAAAAGGCTTTTATAAATAAACACGCCAATCTCGCCGAAGATAACTGATGTGGGAGTTCTTGATTCAATCATAGCAACTGCAATGTCTAAGAGTATAGAATGCAAAGTCTCAATACTATCTTGGATCAAATAGTTTGCAAACAGTGTATCCCACAACTGAAGAGTGAACTTGCCATCTTTGACATTCTTTTTAATTAAATCAATAAATAATTTGCGATGTACCGACAGTGAATCATAATTGATGAGTAACAAAATCAAGTAAATATCAATTGATTTGGGCTCTTCGAACAAGTTTGTTTTTAGAACCGTTTTAATGAGAGTAGGATTTATTCGTGGCCAACCAACTAGAACTCGATGTAACTCCAGTTTAACATTTTCGGCTTCTTCGTTCATAACTTTATCGATAACCAATCTTGTTTTATCCAAAATTAGTCCAATGTCTGGAATGTAATGAACCAGCAAATCAACAATCGTGGGAACAATCTTCTGATAGCGGTAACTGGGCAAAAGTCGATTTATAATAAAATTCAACGTCTCTTCTTTTACGGTTTTGGAGAAGTAGAAGTTTTGTAGGCATTGCAGGATAGGTTCTGCCAGTTTATCATACCTTTCATACTCGGTGAGATTCAGCAGCGGTTTTGCGATTTGATTGCATCGATTTGAGAGAATCATTGGCAAATAGTTGAGCATTTCGTTGATCATAAATTCATCAGCAACATCCATACATTCGATAAGTGTGCATGCAAGTGTATCAATATTATTGATTGTGGAAAGACCTGAGAGTGCATTTAAAGCATCGTTTACAAAAGCGGTGTCGTTTTGCACAATTTGGTTGGGCAGTTTATCGAGTAAAATTTTCATAATTGTATCTTGTATCTTAGGAATACCTAGGAGCAGATGCACTAATGATTTCTGCGGCCTCGATTTCGACTGTCGGTTTAGGAACGTCCTATTTAGAGCCATCCGAAAGTTGTCATCGTCTTGAAGATACTCCTTTAATCCATGTAGGAACTCCACACTCAGATCTTCATTTCGTAGTTGCTGTTTGAGTTCATAGCGTACAATGGGAAGTTCTCGAGATAATGTGTGATTCAAATGTACATCGGTTGTAAGTGTTATTCCAGCATCTTCAAGGATTTCCTGAAATTTGAATGATGTCATCTTCTTAGCTTTGTGTCTTAGGCCACTTTTAATCACGGGAGCCTTGTTTTGTATTCATTTGATATTTTCTGTTTACAATATTGAAACGATTCGAACTTTAAACTTCCGTGTTCAAATTAATTATAGGTTATAACGAATAACGTTTTTAGCGGATTTTCAGTGTATGCAACCAAATAAACTTTTAAAAATGTATGAATTCAATTAGACATCAATTGCTTTTGCATCAAATTTTGTATTAGAAAATATAATAATACAATGTCCGACCAACAATTGAAATTATATGTAATTATAATAATTCACGTTATTAAAATTGAAAGAAAAAGTTCCTTCGAACCGGATTTGAACCAGTGACCTATGGATGTCCACAATCGTGAGAATACTACAGTCCACCGCTCTACCAACTGAGCTATCGAAGGATGGGTGTGTCGCCTTCAATAACATGTCTATGTTTTCAAATACGGTTAGTTTCATTAATTTCAATCTTTGTTATGTGACTGAGAAGGATGGCGAGCGATCCTCAGCGGATCATGCGCGAAGGATGTCCGCGCAGCGCCGGAAGGATTGCCTGTCGCCGTGAGAGCAAAGTCGTTAGATCCTTCGTACAGTCAAGTAGTTACACGAATATACTCTCGCTTTTGTACATATTCAATATAGACTTAATTATCCCAGACCTCGTTATATCTTAACATTTTCATTGATGTCTATATTACAAACAATAATAATAAATAACAAAAAAAAAGTGGCATGGCCGGATTGTATTTTGTTTTTGTATATTGGTAAAAACTGTTTGGACTTTAAAGTCACCGCAAACAAATGAATTTTTATACTATCATCAGTACTAGTCCCTTTTAGGACCATAATCGATGCTCGGTAAAAAAACCTAGGTTGAAATCTTAATAATGATGACTAGTAATAGCGTATATGATCAGGCTCCAAGGGATTTTGACTCTCGCTTGATGATGACTTTGGCGCACGTTTACTTCAAAACGTTTGTTTCCGCACACTACATCGTTCGACAAAGCCGCCTTTCGATAAATACATACGAAAAAGGAATTTGCTTACCTTTGAAAATGAAAAACAAAAAACAACACTCTGACTATGTCAATGTTCATTTATTATGAATATACATGTATGTCAGGAAGTAAAAAAATACAATAAAAACTCATAAACACTTTTATAATATCAATCATAGTTCACAGAATGTTAGTATTGCCTCTGTACTCTAGGTAGTCTTCATTAAAATTTGTAGAAACTTGATCAGAATAAATCGTATACTATTATCGGATCACTTAAGGATCGACAAAAGCAATCATTATATATCTAGTACCCTTTGTAACCCGGAGGCCTTCATGATAATGAGTAAGCCGTCCTGGATGCATCAACAACCAACCCGGTTTAGTATCAACCACACTGCAATTATACCTAATAAACCTGCAGCCACCACCTTCATAATCTTCACCACGTTGATTCAGAGCAATGTTGATAGTATAGGTGGAACTATCATGGTGCGGCCGTAACAACGGTTGTTCATCGGGCCTATAACGCACAACGAAATTCATCAGTGATCGTGGTGGATCATGGAAATAACCAGTGAAAACGTGTTCCTGTAATGGGCGGACATATTGTTGCATAAAGTATAACCAATGCCTCTCCCATCCGACTTGATTCATATGGATGTCCCTAGTGGGTACCGCTTCATAACCTCCTTCCAAACGAGCGTCGCTGTTACTACCGTCTGACCACTTACCATATGCTTCCATCATGTAGATTAAATCGTTTGTGAAATCACGAGATACAATCGGGAACCAGTAGACATCCGGGCAGGGTTGTTCGGGTTTATTCTTAGGATTAAGACTCTCAGCCCAATCAGGGTGAATGTAACGCTGCTCCCAATCTTTTTGATTCTCGAAAATTTGGTACATGTCTGGCGCGGACAGAGTGGTATCGTAGGTTTCCGGGTTTGCAAGATGGCCAAAGTCTACCCGATTGCTGACAAACATGAAAACATCGAGATCACGTAGATTTGCGCAGAAGGACATATCGGCATCGAGATTCTTTCGGGAGAAGTGGAGTTTGGTTCGATCGTACTTCTTCAGGAGGCTGCCTTTCATCAGGTAGCAGTTTGCGATGAAAGGTACGTTCCATAATCCCCTGATTAAAAAAAAAACGAAAATATTTTAAACAAAAATACTATGACTCCAATAGACAATTCTATTTCGCATCTTATTGAGTGTTAATTGAACTGATTAAGTTTTCATCAGCATATACAAGTTATTTCTTAAAATGGGGTCCGCGGTCCCCTCGGCAATGTGGAACAAATTTGACTAACGCCTCTGACGGGGGTTCCCACTTGAGACATACAGAGACTAATCAATTCGTCTTTAGCCCCAATACCACCACGAGCTATAGAACAAGTTTTTAAGAGACCCCCACGAAGGAAATTTTTAAAAACTTAAAAAAAATTTTAACTACAACATAAAGCAATTTCGACTAGCGTTAGTTAAATATGGATATTGATAAATATATTATTAAAGTATCCAATTCTTTGTGTATTCGGTTGATGTGTAAAACATAGTAAGACAAATCAATAATAAAAGAGCCATCTATTAAAACTAGCACAATGAGCAACACAAAGATTAAACTAGATTAAACTACGGTCGAGATTAAATGAATATTAATGTAGTAATTGCGTTTTGGCGTTGATACAAACAAGATAGGGCTCGGTGCGTAAGAGGCACTCGTGTTCGTTAGCATTGACCCTTATAAACAGCTAACACGGTAATTACAGCAATTCACCGGAGCCGCGAACGCGAGCTGCACTACATGGACGTGCACACGGTACTCGCGTGAAGCCGAAAACGCAAGCAAACACCAGAAGAGTGCCAGCGAAATGCAGTCGAAAAATACGCGCGCAATCGTCATCAGCGCCATCATAATCTTCATATTATACACAAATCTACAAGAATGCGAATGTGCACGCGGAGGTAACAAGATATAACGCAGTCACGCTACAAGCCTGATAAAAAATGTCTTCCAGCACGACAAAGGGGAAGAGGTCGAATCTTCAGCCAGCGTGTACCTGTTGTCATACAACATCACAATCCGGCTGCGGCGAGTTATTACAATAACAAAGATGTAAGTCTATGATAGTAACCAAAATTACCCCCATCTCCAAAGTTACTAAGGTTAACAACAAACAAAATCTAATTTGAAAGGGTGCCAAAATTGTGAAAGCCAGCCATTTCGAATTGGACTATATGCTGGGACGCAAGATAACGTTCTTTTGCATGGCTACGGGGTACCCTCGTCCTGAGATTGTTTGGTTTAAAGATGGAATCGAGTTGTATGCGCACAAGTTCTTTCAAGTGCACGAATGGCCCATTGGCAACGATACGATGAAAAGCAAGATGGAGATCGATCCCACCACGCAGAAAGACGCCGGTTACTACGAGTGTCAGGCAAACAACAAATACGCGATCGACAGTCGCGGTTTTCGCACCGACTACGTGATGGTCACCTATTAGGGGCAATCACCACTCTTATCAGTTTATTGATATGCATTAACCGCATAATACGTAGAATAAATAGGTCCAGGACATAGTAATTTAGAGCAACAATCAACACATGTTAGCAATTTTTAAATCATTTTTTACCAAATCATGATGAAGCATACAAGGAAAGTCAAGCAGAGCCCGAACCATCTTGATGTATCCTCATTTTATAATAACCAAATTAGTAAAGTGCAAATAGCTTCCTGCAAACATGTATTAGATATATAAATATATTTTCAACATAAAACTTTCCTGACTATTAAAAAGTTGAGAAATTTTCCCAAATTTGTATTATGTTGAAAATGTGAGAAAAAGAGGAACCCGGCCCAATTGATTTATAGTAATTTGGGCTTATTATATTTTATATATTATACGTTTTAAACCAGAAATAAAAGAAATAAAATGGGGTTTCTATATTTGGTGTTTTGCGTGTTACTTTAAATCAGTTCAATCAGGCTTGATCACTTGGTAAGATTGCAGATTAATCGCCCGCCGACGCTCGCAATTTGTTGATTCGTCTGCCTCGCGTCCCTATAAAGGGTTTAACTTACATAAATCGTTCTAAATTGGCGTCAATTTAGCGACAATTGGCAGCAGGTTTTCGAGGGACAGGGCCCCAGATTGCATAAGTTGTGGATCCGTGCATCGCGTCCGGTTGCGGTACTGTTATCAGAGCATTCGATTCAGATACGCCACGAGATGCGGCTGCTCTTTTGCTTGTTGTGTATTATCCTGGCGGCGCATCTTGCCGGTGCAAGAAGAGGACGTACCCGAACAAGGGCCAAATCCAAGGTAAGCTAATTCAAAACTCCTGAAGAAATTTTACACCAAGTTCATTTTAGTTCCAAATTGGATTACCCATTACCGGAAAATATCGTGATCCTGAATCTGATCAATATTATAACAACAATAATGTGAGTTACTAGTAAGTCGTTGAGATAAATTGTAATAAAAATATTTCAGGGAGCCAAAATTACGCTTGCATCACATTTTGATTATGAATACGTTCTGGGCCATAAAATTGCATTCTTGTGCATGGCGAAAGGAAATCCACGACCGCACATAACATGGTACAAAGATGGTGCCGAAATTTTTACGCATCTGTATATGAACGTGCACGAGTGGCGCATTGGGCCTGATAAGGTGAAGAGTAAGTTGGAAATTGACCCCGCGACACAGATGGATGCCGGTGTGTACGAATGTACCGCCGATAATATGTACTCCATCGACAGACGGTCCTTCAAGACGGACTTCAGCATCGCCTTCGACTGATTTTTGCACCTATTTTATACTATTTGCTAGTTGTTGTAATCATCTATATTTACTATTATATAGTGAGGAATATATACAAATTTAAAATCGAAAATGAATCCTTAATCTTTCCTTCCGTCACCACATGGTACAACTATTTTTAATTCTAATCAAGTTTTTTTATTATAGACCGCGAGAGTTGATTTCCTTTTGGCTCGCGCGACAATTATTGGTTGTGCGTACTTCAGAGTTTATTGTCATTATCTAAAACAAGTACTGATGTGAGACTGCATCATTCACTTTATTCTACAACCCTATTCGGAATGGTAGATGGCGATAATTAATTATTTCATTTTTCTGAGAATAACTTTCTACCTTAAAAGCTCTCTAGTTAATTTAGGTTCCTTGTGTTTTCCCCAGCTTTCATATCAAACGTTAAAGAATTGATAATAATTTAACAAAACAAGGCAACTGTAATTACATCGCGTTTCTTCCTTGTGGACGGTGACGTCTCCCAGCGTGTCGTCAAAAGCCGCCAGCAAACTCACATATGCACTTCAGCATGCATATGCGTTTCTGTCTGACAAGGCAACACCACGACTGGTCAGATATTGATCTTAAGTAATCTCCCCATCTTTCGTAAATATTTAAAGGCCTTGTAAAATTAAAATTGACCAATTTGTTAAAAATTGAGAACCGGAAAAGTTGAGAAAAGTTAAATTGCATCTATTTCTCCTATTTTAGAGCGAATTCATATTTATAAAATATACACCTACCTTCTTTCATCATGCACCAGATCCAAATAATCGTTCGAACGAGCATAGAAACCATCCGTCGTAAGAGCTCCCCAGAAATTACTCCATGCCTTACCAGGACGCGTCAACATTGGAGCCACTATAGTCCGATTTTGTTGTAGAAGCAACTTCAATGTGAATGGATTATCCAGATGTGCAATAGAGTCCACAGAAAAGTAGTAATCACACTTGCGAGCCAAACATTGATCTCTAAAAAATCAATCCTAAGTAAACATAATCGTTTTCATAAAATATAAGAAAATGTATCATACAGTGATAAATCTCGTGCAGACCACTCATTAATGCCATCATCAGGCATTATTTGCTTGAATGACAAATATTCGTCCTTGTGCTTTTCCGAGTATTCTTCGATTAGTTTATTATGGAATTTTGCCTAAAAATAAAAATTTATCCTCCAATAATAAACAATAAATTAGATAAAATAGATAAAAAAATTACGAACATTGTTATGGATGAAGAAATGCATTCTCTTCTTAGGATAAACCAAATTTTGTACTCGCTGTAATTGTTCCAATAAAAATGGTGTTGGGGACTCGATAAAGAGCGCCAAGTAAACAATCGGTAATTCTTTCTCCGCAATCTTGTCAACGTCAATATTGTCATGTTCACAATGGCGGCATCCTTCCTGGGGACTCCACGCATGAGCCACATAGTTGGCGTATGCGTTGAGATGTAATTTGGATGGGCCGTTGCCGTGTAGTATCAATGGCTTTGATTGTGACAAGAAGTTGTTTACTTCGTAGATCGTTGTTACCTCTTCTTTATTGCCGATATCTATTGCTTTTAGTTGAATTTCGCCTAATCACACAAAGATGGTTTATATCAAGGTTTATGTCTTCAGGAGTATCATATACAAATGTTCCTCATCTTACGTATAGTTCGTAAGTCGATACAAAAGGACAAATAAAGTCGCACAACCAGGCAGAATAGGTTCGTAGGATGAGGTATGTATAATTTGGACAATACCGTGACACAAATTTAATCCTCCGGAGTAAAATAGAACCTCGAATTTCGAATTTGTTCGCAACTAGATACAAAAGTACCAATAAGTTAATATGACCAGAAACAATTTTGTAAATAAAAATGAAAGATATTTTTTAAGCATTTCTCGAGCTAACATTCGCAAAACTGCAAGAATGTAATTTAAATAAAACTTACTAATTGCTCCATTTAAATTTTGGAACAGTTTACTCTCGTGATCCAACTGAAATTTCAACTTTTCTCGTAGATCTTCATTGAGATATGCCTTGGTAAAGAACAATTGATCATCATCAGCATCAGCCAGTGTGCCATAGTGCAGTAGCTCCAATAATTCTTTGGCGTAGGCAATAAACAAACCGGAATTTAAATAGCGTTTGCCCACACTAACTTCCGGGTATTTGCCAGCAAGCGATTTATCCGGCCAACAAGCTGATTCAGCGCCGAAGAGAACTCTCGCTCCGGTTTCTTGAAAACGTTCGAAAATACTGGCAAGGTCTGATAGGAACACTACATCATATCTAGATTTGGAACAAAATAATTCTAAGAATTAAGAGTTTTTATAATTTTATGATTGATCCTACCCATCGGTGAATAAAATTATTTTATCGTCATCGTCACGGTATTTCTCGAGAGCTTTTTTCAGTAGGTTCACCTTCCATCCACCGCCAGCTTCGAGGCGAATGTTGTCACCGCCTTTCCATCTTTCGCCCATGCCCAAAACTTTAGGTTCGATACCGTATTCATTGGCTGTGTGTAAATACCTTTGGAAGCCATCGGTGTATTCGGTGGCAACTGTATAGACTAGAATATCATCTGAAATAAGGAAGGACATGGAATTGCGTAAAATAGATGCCTAAATATGGTCTTGATTGACTCTAAACATTATTAACTTATGAGTCTTGTGGAGGAAATTTATTCTTGCCAGCCGAATTTTGGTATCGTATGTTTCAAAAATTAACAATTTTTTTTCATTACGAAGGATTGTACGAAGAAGTATCACCCCAAACAATCCAAACCGCAAATGTATGATCCAAGAATAAGCAACCTGCGTTCCAACGACCATATTTGCACGTCCCGAAGCCCAAGGAGATCGTTGGGCCCTTGAGATTTTGAGCTGTTAAACCGATTTAACAACCTAGGCAACATCTTGAGCATTACATTGCCTGTTATGAAAGATAATATTGATTTGGTTAGAAATAATTCATAAAACTTATTGAGATAGTATCAAACTTTACATATTTTTCCTATGTTATATTTCATTATCAACCCTAGAAACGTTTCTGAACACCAACAAAAGACAAATACGGTTATTACATCATTCTTACGACTTCAACAAGTACACTATACAAAAACTAGAATTCGATCTCAGAAACGTCACAATTTTCGAACACAATTACAACTATGACATCTGCTCAATTGTTTAAAATTCCTCGGTTGCTATTTATGTTTTATAAAACATCCAGAACATCTGCTGAACCGTTCAACCATTAGAAAACATGAAACACTTTGTCACAGCTTAACATTTTGCATGATCTGACGGAAGTCACGTCCGCACCCAGTTTTCAGCAGAGTTTCAAGCTACAATCTGATCAAATCTCAATATTCAAATTCTAAATGCGGCCAACATTTAACTCAATGGAATATGCGTGCCGCTTGTTGATTAAACCGAAGAGGAATCCATGTAGTGGGTTCAAAATGATTAAACCAATCTTATCGCAGTTATTGCGCTTCGCATTACTACATCCAATAAATTTAACTTCATGACCCGGTAACGTAAACTTATATCGGTATAAATTATTTAGTTCAAACAAATCGATAATGTACATAATTGAAAATCATAAATGATAATTGAAACGAATATTTTTCTATACTCGTTAAATCTATACGTTATTATTACTCGTAAACCTATACATTATTATTATTAGACGTTAAAACTATAAATAAATGAATGTTTAGAATGTACTCGAATCTTACTCGACATATTCATATATCATATTTCTGTATGGTAACATGAGTTTAGTCATCTCAAGGTATATCTCAAGACAATCTGTCGGTTAGCGCAGGAAATGTAACATACTCTTACCCTTATCGATGGCAATGGTTACGTATGGCAGTAATAAATTAATGAGTAATACACAAAACTTGGTGGATGTCATGTTTGCAGTGATGTGTCCCTTTTGGAGAAGCTGGAAAATTGTATGAGAAGCCGAAAAAAGCAACGGGTACTGCGTTAGGTCTATTAATACATCACATCACACACCGCAGGCTTACGCACAAATGCAATGGAAATACAAACAACTGCTAAATTGTTGACGCAGTTGTTGCAGACTAATTTCACTGGCACATCGGAGTAGGGTACACCCATAGAGGAATGAAGAGAGTTTCAAGATTTACGAGGGATCTCGTTCACTGATCGACAAACTCCTAGAAGGGGGCGCTGCGTTCGTCGCAAATTTTTTAGCGGTGGAAATTTGAATTATCGATATGGACTTCTCATCCGACGTATTACCGCGTGGTAATTGTGCATTGTCTGCAAAATTGTCACGTAATTACGGGTCAACGTGTGTTGTTCTTGTGGGTGATTTTTGGACATTTTTACTTGCGTTTGTACCTTTTTCCTATTTTAACAATGTAAGTAATCTCTTTTAATACTTTAAAACTTAGAAACTAATTCATTAAACGTGTTAGATGACAGTGTACTTTTGTACAACAACGCAAGGATTTTTCTGCATAGATTTCCACCTCAGGCGAGCAGGTTGATTTTATGTATTACATTTCATATTATAGTTTACATTAATGATTAATATTTTGTAGGAGCGCTCAGTGGCTGCTGAAAATGTTTGGCAGTAAATCCACCCAGGAGGTCCGACCTTGTTGGAAAATATGCAGCAGACATTTTGAGCCAAAGGCTTATTGTCTTCCAGGCCACCACAGACGCTTGAAGCGCACAGCAGTGTCTACTTTGCTGTCCGAATCATCCTCAAAACCCAACGAACAAAATTTTTCTGCTGGAGATACAATTCCTGTGGATGCTCCCTCCACCTCTTAATCAGCCATGCAGCTAGAGGATGATGTTGAAAAGCCCCTACTCCGTCCATCCGCATATGTATTTAAATGTATACTGTTGTATTTTATTATATTTTATAATAAAACTTTTAGAAATATGTATTTGTTTCTTTTGAACTTTTAAGATGAAAATGTATGAATAGAATGATTGTGGGCAGAGGGGGGATTTCGGAGCGACGAATGAAGCGCCCTCATCTGGGAGGCGAGCTTTAGAGTGAACACGAGTTAACATGAAGCTTGCGATTCATTTTCTTTGGGTACACAAAGCAACACAGATGTTTTATGTGAGATGTATTAGGAGGGGACTACGGAAGACATGGTGGGAGTAAAAGCAACCAGTAGTTACAGAGCTGATCGACCAATATATGAAGCTTTCGTGTTGCAAACGTGCTGGCATCTACAACCTAAAAGCTCAATATTGAACTTTGTTAAATAAATTCAAATATTTAGCTATTTTATGATATTGCTCACTTCAGTTGATCTGGAGTGTTATGAACAATTGTAGTAAAACTTCCGTTGAGAAAGTCTTGTGCATTTTGAATTATTTATTTAAGAATAGGATTATAGACTTATTCTCTTATTCGCTCTTTTCTACTTCTGTTGTATAATGTTCGCATTTCAGTATAATTTTCATTAAGAAATGATTATTTTCACATAGACGTAGAAAAAGTACAACTCGCATGAATGTCCTTTCCTCACTCGTAGGAATTGATCATCGTTTCTCATACTCGTGCGGAAAGAAGTATCATCACATGCTCATTGTACATATATGGGTATATGGAATCTTAAGTAAACGGAAAAAATCCATGTTGGTTGGTTTACGTAACTTATGTAATGTAAATTGACCTGTATATATAACGGAATGAATGATTTTATATGGGTAAATCATGGGCGCTCTCCCGGAACCATTTTCCTTTTTGTTAATTTTGTTTATTTTTTGTAGATTTTATCGTGCAGATTAACATACATTTTTGCTTTTCCCCCTGACTTTCAAAGTATCAAAATAGCGTAAAAAACGCAAAGTTAAGAGCTTTATTCAAATATTTAAAAAGCATTATTTTCTTATAAGAAATATGATTTCATATAAATAAATCAGGTTTCTCAAAATTCTGTTTGAAGGGCAAACAACTATACCAATAGTTACAATTTATGAAATGGATAATGAAAAATATATAAAGTCACCTATACAAACCTTCATGATAAGACGTCTTCTCTTTATCTAGAAACTTCGCTGATGCATCCGTGTACATTTTTTTATGCTCATCATTACTTTGGAATGAACAATGAATTCCGCCAACATCACAACCTTCCAAATCTATAATTTAAATAATATTAATAAGACATAACATATTAATAACATTTAGCATCAATTAAGTAGTTTAACAATTACATATAATTGGATGTAAATAAATAAATATTACCTGGAAGTACTTCCGTTTCGCTGTACACCGAATTCAAAACTGTGACCGACAGCACAAAAATCACAATTATCACGTGCATCGAGTAAGTCGAAGTAATTTTGTACACGTGTCGCTGCTGATGCATTCTGCACGGCAGACGTTATTCAACTAGTTTCTGAAATTTCCACACGTATTTACAAACTTTATCGTTCAGTTGGGATCGGTCAGTCCTCTCAACGGTTTGCGGTGGCAAACGAACGAAATTTAGTCACGGTCACGCGTTGGGATGAAACATTTCTTTTTCTTGCAAGATCGTCGTTTTTTGCACTTTAAATTCACAGCTTAGCACAACTTCTCCGGGAGACGAGAGCAGCGATGCGCAAAATTACGTGACCACAAAAAGACAGAGCATCAAAGAGAAAAACGCACTACGCGGAACAATTTTTGAAACTACTTATTAAAGCGTTGCGTTACTTAAAATAAAAATTATTGGTTAAACGGTTTTATTTGATGAATGCATTAAATTAAGTACATCGTGTTTAATAAAAATTGCAATATCAGCATGTAATTTATGCAAAAATTGTGATTTACCTTTAGTAGCATTAGTAATAATGCAATTGGATGCTTATGTAAGCAATTGTGTTCATTGTGAATAGGCGATTGCCTTGAAATTGGTTTTTAAAGTAGTTTTTTAACAAACATCAATGAGATATAGGAATTTCGGTAAGCTTTATTTCCAGAACTGATTTAATTCACGTTAAATTTCTTTGAGAATAAATAATTTACGCAGATGTGTGAACAGTTGAGCGTCATTACGCTGATACGGTGATGGACAAAGGACATTGTAATTGTAACTTCTAAATCTTTTTATGTAGCAACTTATCATATAATCATGTAAAAAAATATTGTATTTGGCCCGTAGACCTGGCCATCGACCTATCTGGTCCTTCAGTCTGGATACATGTTTATTTATTTATTTTTTATATTTTTACATGATAATGTGATGTTGTTATTGTTGATTTTTGGCGTTGTGTTGATTCCTTGTTGAGTGTTGAGATTGCCTCGTGGTTTTTTGTTTGCTGTAGTTGTAGTGAGATGCGCATACAGCGATTGTTGTGATTGTTGGTGTGTGATTTTGTAACTGTTGTGATTTTGTAGTGTGATTTTAATGGTGTGGATTTTGTATGATTAATTTTTGTGTGAATTAATTAATTAATAAATTCACACATGTGAGAGCCCACCTCGGGGACTCGAACCCGTCCAACTACGTGGTAAGCCGAAGCACTATCAACTATCCTGCCAAGGTGGGCTATATTCATGTATTGATTGAATGTTTTGAATGTATTGTAATTTCTAATGAGCCCTTTTGAAATTGTATAATTTTGTAAGTTTGCAAATTCCAAATAAAGACGTTATAGGCAGGACTCTTGCCATCGTGATAGCATGCGCCATTAACAGTAAAATGGTTTAGAACTTAGAAATAAAGTTGTTTATCACATTGGTCTCTTCGTGAACACATCGTGGTCACACTCTTTCCATCCCTGCGCTCCGCTATATTATCACCAGCGTTATGGCTTCGACGAAGAATTTACTGTGCCAAGGCATTTACTTATGATCTGCGACTGTGCCTGTGCCTCTACATAGATCAGAGTTGCAACAGCGCACTTTAATAGCCAGTCTTCCATGTAATTGGGAATAAACAATGTATATAAATGGTAAGCTTTATTTCCAGAACTGATTTAATTCCCATTAAATTTCCTTGAGCATGAATAACCATTCTTCCAAGTAATTGGAATTAAACAATGTATATAAATGCATTCTTATTTTTATTAAGTTTATTGATTATGTTAACATTCAGTAAAGCTTTCATTACTTAAAACTAGTTTTATCAATATTACGCTTGAATCTAACCACGGTAAGACTGAAGGAAACTAATTTTAAGCCGATCAAGTGAAAATTTTAAAGACCGATTTTCTGAGTCTCGGTGGAAATGGGTGATTTTACCTTCGGTCCGGACCATGTGTCTAATTAATTGTAATCAGATTAGGAGAAAATTTACCAGTAATACTGATTTCCAGAATTACGAATAAATGGGTGATTTTATCTTTGGTTCGGATCTTGTTGAGGAACCTACAATATGGCCGAATCTTTAACATGTTCGTTTTTTATAAATTTTGCTATAATGGACATATTTTGATATGCACATCGATGTTTAATTATGACTGTATATTCATAATCTTATATCGCTTAAAATATCCTCCAAGTGTACAATTTTTGCGAATTTTTGGAGAAGCTTTCCGAACTGATTGTGAAATTGTGAAGTTCTATACAAATGAATCATAAATCATTCAAATTAATTAGTATGTAAATGTTAATAAATAAATATAATGGATAATATATATGGATATACAAAATAAATTAATAAAGCTCATATTCTTGTTTCCTCATCGAAATCGGATTAATCTAGTTAATAATCAAATAGTGACCGCACAATATGCCTGCATTCCACGCATCATTGTAATGCCCAAGCGTAGCAAACCGTATCATGCTATGAAAGTAAAAATATCCTCTTCTTGTAAGTCTTCGCCGTGTACAATTTAATTATACTTAACAGGATTAAAGTCGTGGACTGACGGGAGTTGCAACACATACTTTCAGTATATTTCCCACAAGTGAGAACGTCACCATGCCACCCAAAAATGATCCAGAGTTATTAGCACTGCGCAAAGAGCTAGAAGATCTCTACAATAATCTCCAAGTAAACTCAAACTATTTTATTCTTGCTAAGCAATTTAATATGTTCCAATGTGATAGGAATCTCAAGGTAAACAAGCAGATGTGACATTAGAAAGCGCATGTTCAGGGGTAGCCGATGCACCGAAAGTGAAATTGTCTACAAAAAAGGTCCTCAAAGGGCACATCAATAAGGTAAATTCAGTGCATTACTCCGGTGATAGTCGCCATTGCGTTACTGGCTCCCTGGATGGTAAGCTAATCATCTGGGACACGTATACTGGAAACAAGGTACAGGTGATACCACTAAGATCCGCCTGGGTGATGTCCGTTGCATTTTCACCGAGTGGAAACTTCGTTGGTAATTATCCTAATAGGTATTATTAGATATTACATCTAATGGTTTGTAATGGCTAATAACTCTGATAGCTTGTGGTGGAATGGATAACATGTGCACTGTTTACGATGTGAACAATCGTGACACATCCGGAGCGGCGAAAATGGTACGTGAGTTGGCTGGTTACGATGGGTTTCTCAGTAGCTGTCGCTTTCTGGATGATAAAAGCATTATGACCGGCTCTGGTGACATGAAAATGTGGGATGATTATTTCATTTTGAATGCAGGTTGTTTGAAAGTTGGTAATTTTAGATGTCAATGGAATCTGGAGACCGGCCAGAAAACAGTAGACTTCAATGCACATAATGGCGATGTAGTTTCCATCAGTTTGTCACCTGATGGTAACAGTTATGTCACCGGAAGTGTTGACAAATCGTGCAGGTTGTGGGATCTACGCGAGCAGAAACCGAAACAGACTTTTTTCGGACATACAGCTGATGTTAACTCTGTTTGTGTATGTTTTACATTCCTTTTTATAACTTGGTATATGCGATTTCACATTCGTTTAGGGATATAAGAAGATTAAGTGAACCTTAAATATCCAAAAGGTTATGTTGAGATTATGAATTTTGTATAAATTTGGTTAGGAAATTTTAACGACATACGGCTAGAATTGTTGTTTTATACAAAATTTTCAAAAACAAAAAATAGTTTAAATTCGATAGAGATATAGTTGAGGTATTATTAACGTGACTTTTTTTTGTTAAAAATAAGTACACTTTATGGAATTGTTCATTTTCTGCTACTGAGATCTGAGGTAGTAATGTCACAAAGGAGACCTCTCTCCATATATGGCAACGTTCTAAAAAGGACCAAAGGGGACCACATACAAAATACCTAAAATGAATACAGAAAGAATTTAAATGAGTACAGTTGGTCACATCAGATGTTTTTTGTATTTTATTGTTAGTTCCATGAAATAGCTGAGGTTACATTTTTTCTTGGAATTGCCATACGTTTCAGTTCAGAAACGAGCTTTATAAACTTTTTGTGTACTATTTGAGGTACATAATTTATAGATCAAAGGTGTCCAAACTTTTTGCTACAAGGGCAAATTCGTTTACTATTATAAACGGGACGGTTCCTTCGTTGAACTATGAAGGCATTTCCTTGTCCCTCATCTCAAGGGCGAGCAGAGGGTCCAACGGGGCATTTTGACATGTTAAAAATTCTTGCATTGTTATAGTTCCACCCAGGTGGTCAGGCCTTCGCCACAGGTTCCGAAGACAAAACTGCACGATTATTCGACATTCGCAGCGATCAGCAAATTGGTCTCTACGAACCACCGAATAAAACGAGCGGGTTCACATCCTGTGGCCTTTCTCTCAGTGGTCGTTTCATCATGTGTGGATCAGATGACAACAACGTACATATTTGGGACACCCTCAAATTACAGCATAACGGTACGAATCAAAAAAAACTTTTATTAAACTTATCAACGATATATTAACTAATAAAATTGACAATTTATGAATATTTGTTCCCAAATGCAGGAATCCTGCAAGGACATGAAAATCGCGTCACATCAATCTCCTTCGCACCTAACGGCATCGCGCTGGCCTCTTGCAGTTGGGACCAAAATGTCCGCGTTTGGGGTTAATCCACATTTCCCATATGTTCTATCAAAGGAAAGAAGAAAAACACTTCAGCATATAGAACAAAATTATATTAAGCATACATATGAGTCACTTCCTCCGGCTTCTTCGTGTTTAACTTGTACTTTGACTAGATTTATCACAATCCCCCAACCTGTCCCACACTTTATTATATCAATGATACTAATTGTAGCTGTGTATGTAATACATTTATATGAAATGATAAAGCAGTATGTTCTACCATTCCGCCAACTAACAATGATCTGAGATAATTCGACAAGCATTATTTTTAAATATTCTATGTCGATCGCAATTGAAGCAAGAGAGCTTGTAGAGAAATCGCTCCAGTTTCCTTCGTGCTCCACTCGGGACTGTCGCGTGCCACTGAATACGCGCCTGGTTTGACAACCACTTGGAATGCAGCCAGCGCTTCCTTGCGAGGTTCGATTTTGAAGGGTTCTTGTAGGCAATGCTGCATCGATGGACTGAAAACCACTTGGATGTCGTCGTTTCTTTGGCCAATTAGATTGCAGTACTGCATTTGTTCTGAAAATACATAAAGAACCTAAAATTTTTCTTATTCCCTATCCAAATGGTGTACATTTACAACCAACAACTTTTTTCCATAAACAAATAAGCATATAGATTTTAAACATATTCAAATAGTTTGGTATACTTTATTAAAAGCGCAATGATTATAAAATGTAAAGGAATAAATTAGTTGAAATATCCCTCCATGATTTATTCAAGCTTCATTCTTTGAACTTATTTTGAATTGTTCAAATTAGTAGATAACCTTCATAACTATTTTGATGTGAAAAACACGATTTTTGTCACTGTTTTACAAGTTTAATTAATAAATGGTACCATGTACATTTCGCCGTTAGGCATCGTCGGGTACTAGCGAGCCAAAAGTTACAATAGATGTATTTATACAAAATTTTT
>JAODAC010007425.1:0-22995 GCA_027575185.1 Mimaenictus wilsoni
ATTGCGGAAAAATTTTGCTATCGACGCTGATAATCCTCTATCAACAAGTCCAGGTCCGTTGATCTTGAATTGTCCTCATAAATGTGAGGATTGAAGATACATATGAAAAGGTATTCAGGCGAAAAGTCCTACAAATATATTGCAATGTTGATATTTGAAGGGTTTTTCGCCGGAATGCTTTGTTATATTTTGTATTACCGATTCTCTAATAGTCCAAGATATCGATTAGCGAAATATTCTGATGATAAAATTAATAAAAATTGAATATTGAAAAAATTCTCACCCTTCGCGTACGTTACTCGACCAATTTGTTGACTAGAACTTCAAGCCTCTTAAGCGCTTAATATTACACTTGACAGCAACCTAATCACTGCCACGAAGAACCTGAAGTGCATGTGAAATATATCTCACTGAAGGCTAGTAAAGTCGAGAGGAACTTCGTCAGGTAAAAGGACGGTCCGCGAGCTAGTAGCAGGCTAATTGCCGGCACAATAAGTTCTATACTTACGTATACCGTCCCGGTGTGGCATCAGGATCTCAGATAGCAGATGATCGCTCTTAGCAACTCAAAGGGCAGCACATGGCGTCTCTGGGGGTTATTGCACCGTTTTCACAGAAGCCGCCTTACTCCTAAGCTGCATAATTCCGGTGGACTATGATGTCCACGCGGCGAGGGCAAAAGCATGTTCAGTGCTATTATCAGGGAAGGAACAAACACAGATGTAAACAGGGCAGATGCGGACATGCTAAAGTAAAGGCAAGAGCGGTGGAGTGCCAGCGAATGAAGTAAATTGATGAAACGTCTCATTCCCATTAGGCAGACAATCTCAGACTACGCAAGATAGGTGCTTTAGAAGAAAAAAGTAGAGAAGTAGTTACTTCTACGTCGGCAACGCCCAAAAAAAAGGAGAAAAACATCTTATAGTTATACGATCATTATCTTATCGTTAGTCTAAACAAAATAGGCAGGAACGTATTTTAAACGCATACTTATATTAATTTAAAAATGTTCGTTATACGATCAGATTTCTGTCTGTTTTTTGTAAGATAAATATCGGTGAAAACAAGAACTAGTGTCCATTCCGTAATATTGTCATGTATTTATGTAAATATAGTAATAAAATAATTTATAATAAATCAAATTTTAAAAGTATCGATACTTCTGCAGTAAGTATCGACTGATGTTTATGGTGATGGATTGCATGTTGCAAGATCTAAAACGTAAAACACAGAAGTCACTAAATTTTACTAAATAAGTTGCTATAACGTACGTACCAACGATAACCTCTGCCATTGGCTGCTAAAGTTATAGCGGGTCAGTAGAAATATGTCTATAGACTAGGGATTTTCGGGCGCATGGCTGCTCATATGCCTCCTTAATATCCCAGGTCTCTCAAATGATTTTTCACAAACATCACATTTGTGGGGTTTGGGTTGAGCTTCGCCGCTGTGCAAGCGAATGTGTCGGTTTAAGTCAACCTTCTGCGAAAAATCCGCATTGCAATGTTGACATTTGAAGGGCCTTTCCTGCGTATGGCTTAGCGTGTGCCTCTTTAAATGGCTGGGTGATGAGAATTTTTTTTCACATACCTCACATTTATGGCGTTTGAGCGCGCCTTCGCCTGTGTGCAAGCGATTATGCCGTTTCAGATGATCACCACGCGTAAACCTCATATTGCAATGTGTGCATTCGAAATGCTTCTCGCCAGTATGCAATGTCATATGCTTCTTTAAATCGTTGGCACAGGAAAATGGTTTTTCACAAACCTCACACGTGTGAGGACGGGTGTGTGTATAAACATGCTTTTTATATGAAGCTTTCTTGGTAAAAACTTTATTACAATAAGTGCATTTGTATGTTATGTCATCGCTATGGGGTTTCACAGTTCCTGGCTTCGGCAACCTGAGAAAATATATTTGGTAGAATATAAGTTATCTTCAAAAATAGAGGAAAGAATGACGGAATAATTGAAGATACTAGCTCCTTTAGACTGGGAGTTTGTGGAAGTTTCGGGCTTATGCGAAATCTTAAGACAGGAGCAAACGGTTCTGAATAAGGTGTCAAAAAGTATCGCTATTAATAAGTGTTGATTTTTCTGTCCAATATATTTATACTTTTTGTTGGGATTTATGCAACAAACGTCGAGACATTTTAAATAGAAACGCCACTGGACAAATTGTTAAACATTTGCATGGAGTGATATCTAACAAGTGAATAAACTTACCCCTTGGATGCATTTCTAGTTTCTTCATGTTTTTCATTCAAATATTGTTGAATATCTTGATTTTTGGGGTAACTTTCAGCGCTTGCAAGCAGTGCTGTTAACGATAAATCATTTGCTGAACGTGGTCTTATTATTTTGCTATTCCCTTCCAATGGCACACCATGCTCCTCTATATCTATTTCTTCAGACTTAATGTACTTTTCTTCAAAATGCAAATGATTGTCGTTACTATCATTAGATGAACTTGCTTCAGACAAATCCTGATCACGTGACCCACTATTTAATGCCATTTTCAAATGAAATGATTTTACATCTCTTTCTGATGAGGGATGGAAAGTATCATTGCTTATAGCCATCAAATGACGCTCCGAACATTTTGATTGAAGTTCATCAACGTTGAAAGTAACATTTTCGATAGACAATTCTTCATCAAAATTATCGATAGTAACATATCGTTTTTGATCATTATAAAAATAATTTTCCTTCCTCTCCGTTTCATCCTCTCCTTCATTCCCTATAAAACGAGAAAACATTTTAATTACTAGAAGAAAAAAAATGCTTAAAATAAAATACCTGGCTGTAGTACATGTAACTTTGAGATTTCTGCTTGTTGTTGCAATACATTATTACACCTTAATGCTTGTTCCTTGAAATAATAGGTAATCTCTACAGTCTCAAGACAAGTAACGCATATTTGAGAAGGTAGCGTATCATTTGGTGAGAACTAAAATGGGAACAATTACAATTAGGAATGTTTATAGTAATTTATTATGGATACCTCCAAAGATGTAATAGCTGTGATCATGGCATTTATTGGGGGTGATTTCGCCTGGTGGAAGATTGATATTAGTGTTCTTTCTTTGGACATGCACGTCCGACAAATATTCCACATTTTGTACAGTCTTATTGTTCACAAGCGAAATTAAATTAAATGCAAGCACAGATCACTTCATGTAGGTGACTCCCACGTTTCCCTCGATTTTCTAGTTAGTGCTAAATAGAAGCATTCACGAGACTCCAATTGTAGAACGATAAAGGTAAACTTCAACTGATTCAAGAAGTTTCACTTCTCAGATAACCCTCAACTATTACAAATAATAGGAGTCTGTTTAATCTGATTGTGAGCCTAATGAGTATACGATAAATAGCATGCTTAAACAAAGGATAAAATATGGAAATGTAAACAACATAGAAATCTGTGGAAAACAAGAAACATTGTTGACTTATAAATAGATGGGTACCTTGCACCACAGATCATATATATCTTGCACCATAGATAATCTATATTAAGATAGGAATCACCCATGCAAATGTGACTTAAAATTTGCCCTCTGTGGATTGTGGTGCTAACTACCGGCATGGTCTGAGAATCGGGAGAGGATAATAAATATAGTATTCCATGGTTCCATGCTGCTGTTGTATCGTTGTTATTATCAAATTTAGCCCTAGATTATACAGAACTCAGCATTGAACTTCCCAACCGAAATATAACCAAGAAAGTGAAGCCCACAGACTAACCATATCTAGACCTCCCACTCTAGCGGGTTTGTTTGGTTCCAAATTTACTAGCGCCACTACCCAATCGACCGTTGCCTGAACTACTTCACCAAACGATTTTTTCCAAATATGACAAATTACAGTTAAAATTAATTGAACAGAACTAGTAATAACTGTAATCGAGACGGGTGAACAAAACAAAATAATCGAAATGACCAAATTTATACAAAATCACTGAAAAAAACATAAGTAACAGAAAAATTATACTATATTACCCATTTACTCCGCCTAGATTCCCATTCTTTGAGCTTTCACATAAATTGGATATTTCACTCTTTTCAATCTTTCATGATTCTCTTTTATACATCTATTCACATTTGCGCAATAGTTATGTATAAACACGTTAAGAAAACACTTTTAAAAACATTTGATGTTGGGTCAGAGCACCCACGCAAATTAATGTGTTGCTCGCGGAATGATTTCAAAATCTCCCCATAATGTTTGTTGGCAATGCCAAACAGCACACCTGAAACCCATTTTTATAAAGTAATCCAAAAGAACGCGATGAAAAGGAATGCACAATGGTAGCAGAACGCACGAATCGCTAGCGATAAAATGGCGACAAACAAGAACACAGTTCGATTGGGACACTGACTAACAATATGATTAATATATTAGAATCCGCTTAATCGGGGCAGCCGATTATTATGGATAAATATCGAACGGAATCAAAGCCCGGGAACTCTCGTAAATTTATTTTCAGGACAATATTCTGTTCGAGGCAAAAATACATATCACTCCTAGGGATTCACACGTACATATCACGAAACACGTAACGTTAAATTGGTCCATTTAATATCGGGTAAAAGCAATTGGGCCACAGAATAAAACAAAAGAGAAATCCAGCTCAATGAAAAAAGTGGCGACGATTTGGGAGGCGAACTGAGCTCACATCGAGGCGTGTTTTCCCTACAGGCCCCGTACTGGAATTTCATTTGTTTATTATTAAACTCACATACATTTTTATGTTTCAGTCTCTTTTTTATATTTTTTTACAATACTATTTACATTGTACAACTTTGTATTTCATAATAATACAATTTAATTTCGTTAAATAATCATATTTCTTTCTAGGTTTTCATTCTGTTAATTTGCTTACGTCAATACCGTATCCATTCCGAACAAGGTTTTAAACGTAACTATTTATTTAAGTATTGATGGTATATAATTGTATTAATAAGAGATACCAGAGTAAATTAAACCATTTTCATTCGGGGAATTGGGGCGTGATTTTACCAGTATGTTTTCTCTTATGAATCTGTAAACGGCTAGGTTTCTCAAATGTTTTTCCGCAATCCTCACATTTATGATTTTTAGGTGTGGCTTCACCTGTATGCAAACGAATATGTCGTGTCAGATCACCAGCCAGCGTAAACATGACATTGCAATATTGGCATTTAAACGGTCTTTCGCCTGTGTGCCATCTTATATGTATCTTTAATTGGCTGATTGACTCGAATGTTTTTCCACAATCCTCGCATTTATGGGGTTTGGGCTTGGCTTCTCCTGTATGCATGCGCGTATGTCGTTTCAGGTTACCAATATGCGTAAATCTTGCATTGCATTGCTCGCATTCGAAGGGCCTTTCACCGGTGTGGCCTCTCATATGCATTTTTAAATAGCTGGGCTTCACGAATGTTTTTCCACAAACCTCACATTTATGGAGTTTGGCGGTTGCTTCACTTTTATGCTTCTTCGATCTGGGAAAATGGATATATCATTTTTTTATACTAGTTTTATTCATTTTTCAGTGACCCTTAAAAGGAATATACACCTAGCAGGGGAAAATGTAATTTCATGAGTATTTTAAGGAACCTATTGGGAATATAGGATCAGCATTTTTAAGTAAGAGGCATAACATATTTAAAAAATATTTAAAAAAAAACTTTTAAAAGCAAGGAGTACTGAAGTCGCCTGCAGAGTGGCAGTAAAAAAAAAGTAATGTGTTTTGTCAAACAACATGCGAAACAAAAAGATTACTAAATTAGATACTATAATCTAGTCTTTGTTAAAGCCGATTTTGCAAATATAGAATTTTGATAAAATGGAAAGCCTTTGAACTTAACGAAATTCAAGGAAAATGTCATTTTTAGCTAATAGTCTCGCGGTTCCCAAAGTGTGCGCTGTAAATCGATCCTTTAAATTGAGTTTCGGGATGGCCTCAGACACGTGTTTAGATGTGTTAATCGATTTATTTTTGTGAAAAAATACGTTTTAGCAAATCGAGAGTTCGATAGTTGCAACAATTCGGACATTAATATGCGAATTATTGTGCGATTTCAGAAATTATGGCAAATATTCACAAAAATATATGAGAAAAACGTGTTTAGATGTGTTAAATCGACTTATTTTCGAGAAAAAAAAAAACGCGTTACGCACATACCCGTGAGGAAAGAGATACAATCACATAGACGTTGGACAATAACCTGTGGCGGTCAATAACCGTGGTTCCCGCACAAAGAACTCAATCGCAATATAAAGAGCAATCAAAAATCCAGCAATAGATAACCCAATCATCCAGATAGTAAATAAACACCAACGCCTAGTCCCGAATTCCGATGCGTCGCAATCGTCACCGTGAACACGTGATTCTCGCGTGTTCAAGAGAACAAAACTCTGCGGACAAAAGAATGGTCGCGTCCGGAGGGGATTCACCTACATCTGCGATACTCTCTCGGAAGTATAATTGCACAACCATCATCCAGTCTCGAATCATTCACTTCATTACGGCATCAGCTGCCACCTTGCGACCATGATCTCCACCACGACTTAGCGACGACGGTAGCGTGGTTGATGCCTAAATCAACCACGCTATCTCCGGCAATATCCACTGGTTCCCACCAGGCAGACCTGCTACCCTCTCCGAGAGCTATCATTAATACCGCTGCACGCAGAATAAATGGAACAATCAAGAGATTCTTTTATTGTGGTACCAACAATCCTGCAATACTATTTCGCCCAGTTTGACTTGTGCAATAAAAGGATTTCAAGTCCGGCCGGAAGCAGTACGAATTTTCTTTTTAATATTAATGAAATTCTTGATTAACATTTTAAAAATTGTCTACCAATTGATTGTTTTTATTATTTCATATTGATAAGTCAAAGGCAGCTGCAGTCATACAGGATGACAATAGGATAGTAGTGCGTTTGAGAAAAACAATTCTCAACCTCAATCTCAAACTTTAAAAAATTGCTAGGTGTGTCCTCCTTTAAAGATACAAATAAGTGTACATACCCTTTGGAATCTTTTCTTGGTATTTCACAGTTGCGTTTTTTACTATTAACATTACAATCATTTTGTTCTGATTGTGAGTGACAGCTCGTGTTGTGATTTTTATTAGAATTTTGTTGAAAATCTTGAGACTTCCCGTAAATGTCAGGGCTTTCTTGTAACAATGTTAAAGGTACATCATCTTCTGCACTGAATTCATCGTCATGTACCTCATATTTGGTCATAACTTGTGGTGGAGTCACCTCACAATTATCACCAAATTGTACAACGTGCCCATTTACATTTACTTCTTCAGACTTAATGTACGTCTCATCAAAATGGGAATTTACGTCTACAATATCATGTGACGAATATTCTTCAGTCAATGCATCGTCACGTACCTCATGCATGCTTAATGGCAATTCGAAATTTAAAGGTTTTACATCAGTTTCTGATGATGGATCGTAAACAGCGTTGCTTGTACATACAAACTCACGCTCAGAACAGTTTGATTGGGGATCATCAACGTTGGAAGGAACATGTTCGGTAGATAATTCATCTTTAATAATACTAACATATGCATTCTGCTCATTATAAAAATATTCGTCCTCGTCCCTCTTTTCTTCTTTCACTATAAATTAGAGAAGACGGATCAATTACTATAGAAACTAAAATTGCATACATAGTAAATTACCTTGCTGTAATACAAGTAATTTTGATGTTTGTGCTTGTTTTTGCAGTGCATTATTACATCTCAATACTTGTTCCTTGAAATAATAGGTAATCTGTATAGTATCCAAACAAGTAAGGCATATCTTCGAAGGTAGTGTGTCATTTGGTGAGAACTAAAATCATAACCATTTCAATTAGTAACACTATCGATCATGTTTGCCATAGCTTATTATAGATAACTTACCTCCAAAGATGTTATAGCCGTGATCATAGCATTTATGGAGGGTGATTTGCCCTGGTCGAAAATAGATATTAGTGTTTTCTCCTTGGACATACACGTCCGACAAATATTCCACATATTTTAAAAGTATTATTCCCAAACAAAACTAAATAGCAGCACTTCATCTAGATGTATCTGGATGATCTACAACAGGTAATTTACAAATGTGATTCCTTCGATTTCTGGTGCATCTGATGTATTTATGTTATAGGTTATACAAGTGATACTCAACCGCTGTCCCCATAAGCAAATGTTACATATGCAGGGTTCGGCGACATAATATTTACCATCTTCCTATGCATGTAATTCATTGTAATCAATTCAGAATTAAATTTTCCTCAATCTACTGTTTGCAACTGTTTTTGTCAATTAATCGCCTAGAGATGTTATTGAAGTTGATTATATTTATGAAGATAGGAATCGGAGGGAATAGAGAGTTCAAATGTTAATATTTTCCCTTTGGCTCCTTAGGTAGTGGGCTAATGCCCTTTTACAATTTTCTTCAACTTTCATTTTTAGAAAATTTCTTCCATTCCCTTCTGTTCTGCATACTTTTGCTTATCTCTCTTTCTTGTTATTAGTTCTCCAATTTTCTGTTCTCAGGTTTTCCTTAGCTTCGTCATTCCGTAAACTCTTCTTATATATTCTATGTCCCTTGCTGAAGTCTCGCTCATTTCTCGCTGTTTGCTATTCCATGTTTCGAATAAGTATGTTAATATCAACTGATAGATTGCCTTATATATTCTTAGTTTTGTCCTCGTGGAGACCTCCCTCTTGTTGATGATGAACTTGCTTAATATATGCTCTTATAAGTCTGTACATAGAGCCGTAACAAAGGTGTGCCAGCGAACCTTGTTTTGTGCTTACGGCTTCATCTCGTCCAATATCTCCTGAGAATCCTCCACCTCCTTTTATGACGGTTCTATGTTACGTGGTTTCCGGTCGCCCTCGTGAACCTTTTTCTTAGTGGTTCTAACTCAAGGCCTGTCTGGCGATGTTTGTAGCCTTCCTTAACAGAATTTCGTAGGCGATTGGCTCCTGTTTCGCTTCTTTGAATTGATTTAGAATATATTTGATATGCCCTTCAGCTGTTTCTTTGTAAAAGTTTGGAGAGTGTGCGCGTTATGAAGGATTGTTCTCTATGTTTTACATCCTTAAAGAAGGACATATTTTACATATCCGTTCATGTGCTTACGTGTTATCGAAGTATTTTGTTCGTGCTATATGCTGCTTTACGAATGCCACCCCTGCTTTACGAATCTCCATTCCCCGCTTCCATCTATTATGCTTCCTAGGTAGCAGAAACTTTCAATTCTTTCGATGGGTATACCCAGAATTTGTAAAGGCTGTTGATTCTTGTTGTTGGCTAGCAATGTCTTTGTTTTCTCAAAGTTTATTTTTAGGCCCAACCTACCTGCTGCTTTGTGGAGCTTTCCACAAAGGCAAGGAAAAGGCAGATGTCGTCGGCATAAGGCAGTTCTTTTAAACGCGCGGTTAGATCCCATCAGATCCTTTTTCGTCACACTTTCTGGCAGAGCGTGGTCGAGAGCCACGATGAAGAGAAGAGGGGAAAAGATGCACCCCTTGCTTCATTCAATTAATGATGTCGATTTTTTCCCCAAGTATGTTATGTTATATATAGTTCATGTACAATCCTATATATTTGTAGTGTTCAACTTCTTCTATATCTCTTGTCGTCACCTTTATTCTTCTTTTCTTTTCCTAATTGACATTACTTTACATATTTCTTTCCATAAAAATGTACACATGAAAAGGGTGATGAACCTATGAGTGCCGTGATTACTCTTTGTGAAAAAGAAGCGTGTCTCAAATTAAAGAGCGTTATGGAGCTGGGTACTCGTTAGAACACCACAGCTAAGTAACGCCGGACGTAGCTACGCGTTGGATGGGTGACCACTTGGTCTCCCCACTCAACAAGCGGGTGCGGTGCCGTCCGCGAACTCCTGACTTCAGGGTAAAATCGCGAACGGAGGTTGGGCTATCCGCTTGCAACGGTCCCCGGAAAAACCTTTATGCACAAGAGTTCAGTGCAGTACCATCAGTAGCGAGACCGGATAGGTCTACCACTACGTGGTAGAAAAAGGTTGTTGATTAAATAAAAAAAATCAAATTCAAGGAATAATATTATTTCCTTCAAACTATATTACAAAACTAAAAACTGCATCTTAAACTTATTGAGCCACAGCTTCTTGTACGTTTTGCTCTTCATCAGCATGTTCCTTGGACTTTTTTTCCTTATTAACATTCGCATCAATAAATGAATTAAGATTAACCTTAAACTTTTCGTTACTTGGTGGGCAGCACATCAAGCATCTTGTGATGAACGTCCCCTCACGTTTTGGCCTAACACTGTTGATGTCTTTAATTAAAGCTGCAAAATTTGCTTCAAGATGCTTTGGATCCATATCCAACTAAAATCATAACCAATAAAGTTTAATTGACCTAAAGATTGAATCATTGAAATCGGGCTGCGAACATTTAGCTAAAAGATATTTACATTCTCGAACGCATTAATACCATATATTTCCATGCCCTTGACATATCAATATGAACAAATAATCATCGGTATGCAATTTTTAGGATGTTAATCACGAATTGCAATAATTAAAAAGAGAAAATGATTAATGCCTCCGACAGGACTTGGCTACACTGATTATTTGTTGCTAACACACCGTACATGACATACGGGGATTGCAGGTTCAAGTCCTGTCGGAGGCATTAATCATTTTCTCTTTTTAATTATCGTAATTCGTGATTAACATCCTAAATTGTCTACCGATGATTATTTGTTCATATTGATATGTCAAGAGCAGCTTCGTTGCGGTCATACTTCATGGAAATATGGTGGTAGTAGTGCGTTCGAGAATGTAAAGATCTCTTAACCTAAAGATTATTAACCTACCGTCCCAATGACAGTCTTTACTTGTCCGAAATCCTTCTCATATTCATCTTTCAACCCAGAATAATTAATGCCATGAACAATTCGAGTCACAACGCCAACTACATCATCCTCAAGAGTGCCTGCCTTGGGATTAGGAAACTTTTTCTTCATTAACCCTCTCAATGTCACCAGTTCTGGTAAAATTGATGGTTCAGCGACGGCATGTTGAAAATCAGCAAGCATAATAGCACCGTTTTGTATTTCTTTGATGAGCTCAGCTCCACCTGCCATTGCGGCACCTGCATCTCTCGCAGCTTGTTGCTTTTCTTCATTTTTGGTAAATACAATCACGCTGCGTTCCTCGCCGTGGTCGTAAGCATGCGGAATTGAAACAATCCTATAAATATTATCCAGCATTTTCGTCTTTTTCTCGCTCTCCATGTTCAGATCAATATTAACGTGAACATTCGCATTCGGTTGGTTGTACATCTCAGGATGATTAGTCTCCCTTAGGTTTTTGATGGCATCTTGAAAGCTGTACACCGTCCAAGCATAATATTTGAACGGATAGACGTTGTCAATAGGTTGCTGCTTCCAGGAATCATCGAATTTTAGCTTCGGACGAGTTGCGAGAAATTTTGCAAGATCGCGCTGATTGTGAGGGATGAATCCAACTTTCTGTACTTCTACTTTTACTTTCGATTTCGCACGTTTCGCTCTTGTTCCTTTACGAGCAGCATAGTTACGAACGCTGATTAGACCAAATGGAGTTAAATTATTGTAATTGCAGACCAACCGCAAGGCTAAAATAAGAATTATGAGTTAAACTATTTGCACATTTTCAAAGGATATTGGGGCATACTTGTATCAAATAAAGGCATTTTCACTATTATTACTGGATTTTCTTTTGGAAATTGTTATGAAGACACGAGTTTTTAAGGTTAAGTGCATAGAGGAATAATAAGCACAGATTATATACAGATCACCGACTTCCTTGACGCTGGTGGGGACAAAAACATTAGCGCCGCATATGTTTGTAGGAGTGTACTATTTTCTTCGGTGGAGTCGCACATATGCTTATGCAACCATCTTGACTGCCTCCAAAATGGAGTTTTTTTTGTGTTTTTGTACATTTTAAATATGTTATGTCCTGAAGAAAATAGTCCAGTATACTAAGAACTGACGTGGGTGAATGCAAATCTTATAATTGCCGGAAAATTAGTCGTCTCCACGAATTAAAGAAGAGGAATATTGGCATTAGATAACTAACGGGTAAATATACGCTTTGTCTATCATACCGAATCCTAATCATAAATTCTTTTTAGCTTAATTACAAACTGAGGACATACCTCACGATCTACTAACGGAATGGCATTTCAACTCAGGGGCTTATGCTAGGCATTATCGAAAGAGGAAAGACTGCAGACGGAAACCGTAAGGAAATCTTTCACTTCTGGATTAGTTACATTACCTTTTGATCTCTTCTTCAACAAGAAGCTGCAGAATCACCAGCCGAGAACATGATGAAAAAAAACACTCACATTAAAAAACTACTAATTGCTGGCACTGAGAGACCGGTTGAAAGTTACCAAGTTCCTTGCACACTTCTGAAGTAGAAAGGTTGTCAACTCAAACATAAAATAATACTACATAAAAGTTCCTAGTCAAGTGGAGTACGAGCGGTATGTACGATTCCTATCGATCTTAATTAACTCGTTATATCGATCTTAATTAACTCGTTATATTGAATAGGAATTGAATTGGGCCAATGGTCTCTCGTCCAATTAACGTGTAACGGTATAATTTATCAATTCAAGGTTCTTAAAAAATGTTCATGGTCAATTAATAGTGTTACACATTTATTATATGCATTTAAACAAATACTTGAATATTGACGAGAAATAACGACTCTATTGTATTCGAAAATAGTTATTACAGTACAAATTGTATTTTGTTTCAATACTACATAAAATATTAAATATAAACATTTGTTTTCTTTGTTCTTTTTACAGTTTTAAAATTGAAACAATATGAATAGTAGCAGGATTGTGGAGGGGCGGATTTTGGAGCGCCCTCTTTGGAACGCCTTGCGCGACCAGCGTTTATACAGCGGTCGGCATTCTATTTAGGTATTTTCTTTGGATAAGTGGGTGATTAACAATAAGTGCGTAAAAGATATGTTAGATTGGTTGAATATGTTGAATATCTGCAGGAATTTGTATTGTCGGTTGCCTTCCCTCAAATTATTACATTACTTACAATTTGCAATTTCAAATTACAAACAAATACTACACGAAACAAATTGCCCCGTTATCAATGCATATTTCAATGTCGCTACGTGTTTAAGCACGGTTTAGCCACAATTTCATGTTGTAAAATTTGCAAATTATTGACGTCTTGACCTTGATTCTCTCACTGACAATCCGATTTCACGCCAGTTGGGCCTGCTGCGCTGTGCTGCTCCGCCTGCTGGCACTGGCACATACACATATGCTGGCAGGAACGGCATTCAAAACAAAAATGTCTCGCGAGACCACCGAACGTCATATACTGCAAAAACAATGAGGCATTCGCCTGACAAATATTTATCGTGCGCGGCGAAGCAACACTGAGCGAATCGCACAACACCTCGCAATGTGCGATCCTGTAATCTAACGGCTCTAATTGTAAGATGATGGACTCGGACGTCTCCATCGAGACGCAAGTCCTGCAGCATGAGCCGCCAACGCTGCCACAATCAGATGCCAGTTTCGATTCAACCTCCTCTTCCTCGTCGTCGATCTCGTCACCGGTTTACACCACCTCAAAAGCGAATCCTGCAAGCCTGCAAGATACACATCTGGAGGATGTGGCAATACCGACAAACGAAGACTTAGATGAAGCTTCGCCTGATAGGAAACAAGATGAAGTCAACTCAAGTCTGTTCGACCTCTGCGAACAACAGAAGAGACAGTTGCAGGAATATCAAGATGTCATTCGGAAACTCGAGGCGGCCAACGCTGTCGTCCTGCAGAATTGCAAGGATTTGGAGGGTAAATATGAGACTGCTATCAAACAAAAGGATACTGCTATTCGAGAGAAGGAAAGTATGGTCGTGAGATATGCGGTGAGCGAGAAGGGTGTGCTGAAACAACAAACTGCCAAGGAAGCGGCTGAGAAACGCGGAAAGGAACTTCAAAGGGAACATGATCTACTTCAGCATAAACTGACTATGATGGGGAACGAGAAGAATCGGATTTGTCAGATGCTAGACAATAAAGTGAGTAATGATATCGATTTCATATTTCCACAAATTTGGTTAGGTTCATTATATCGCCGACTGCTCTTTGAAAAGTAGACAACAATATGAAAATTTTACCTAAGTTTATTTTATTTACAACTTATGGGTGATTTGGGGGTTTTGTTTTATATAGGGATGAATACCTTAAGTATGTGTACATACTTGTATTGTTGCTTGCAATCATTAATACTAATAGATAACTTATTTCAATATAGACAGGTGAAACTGAATAAATATCATAGCGATAGGCAACTAACCTCTTAAAAAATGCAGTTGAAAAGGCATTTAAATAAAAAAGTAACTTTAATATTTTAAGAAATGTAATTAGGTTTCATTTTGTCAACTGTCAATTTAGGAGATATGCCGATGTAGAGTACATGAGGTAGATGAATTTGAAAATTGTACATAACCTATTTCCACTTTGAACTAAACTTACACCTAACCTCTGATAAACGTATTCAATTCCAACAATGTAATATAAAAATGTTAATAGAAACTTGCAAATTTAGTTTGATACGAGTTTGCTGAATACCGTGACGTAATTATGAGAATACATATTTATGATGTTGGTTTTTTTTTATTTTACCGAGCATAAACTACTATGGTCATTAGCTCTATTCAATTCTTTTTCAACGTAATTAGTCATATTAGTGGCTAACACTAATGATAAGAAGAAGAATTCAGTTTACTATTCATCCCCAACGAGAATCGAACCAGGCACCTCATGGAAAGTGGTCATAGACCACTGCGCCACTTGCCTGATGTTAGTTGCCATCATTTTCGTGTTAATGTGATATTATTTTACAATTTGTTTCTATACTCGATAATATGAGTTATAAATTCGCGATAAATACTTAATTCTCTTCAATAGATACATGAGAAACAGCTAAAATCATAACAGGACGGTCCTTTCAAAAATTTTTGAGGCCTAAGAAGGAACTGTAGGAAATTGAGGGTAAAATTGATTATTTATCCCATTGCATTATAAAAACGATAAAATGCAATTGAAAAAAGGTAAAAATGAATCGTGAAGAAAACAAATGACAATTTTATGCTCTTTGCTTGAGTTTGGTTGTAACATTGTAAAGATTATTTCTGAACTCCTGGCAGTAAGCCAGGAGCATAATAAGACCCAAGTAAATATATATTTATATGACAAGAGTTATTTTACAAAAATAACCTTAAACAATGAATACAGCACAAGAACACCCTGACAGACTGACGAAGAAGTGTCTGATTTGGTTTATATTGGAAAAAGCAGGAAGGTGGTGCGAGGGTTGAGAAACTCTTCTCAACATCGATCAATGGGTCTATACCAGAATCTTCTCCTAATTTCCTGTTAACTACTGTTTTTTAGGGCATTAGACAGATATAACCTAAAACTTAAGACTTAATATTGTAATTGACGGAGTTGACTGTCGGTTGTTGATAAAACATCTTGAATAATTTGGTACAGAAAAGAAACACTTTTAGCACTGTTTTACAAGTTATTTAAATTTATTTGCGTATGATACGCAAAGACGTTGTCCGCGTTATCATTTATCTAAACGCGGACAACGTCTTATGCATAGACTAACCATATCTGATGCGTATCGTACATAAATCTAAATATCTTGTAAAACAGTGTTTAAAAGTGTTTCTTTTCTGTACCAAATTACTTAATATTGTTATATTAAGATTTGAAACATCAAACCATATACATGCAATCTTTTATTCTGGCATTACACGCCTCAAATAAATCACATAATAAATGAAATTACATACTAAAATATTTATGCGTAACTGCAACAAAACTAAAATGAATGAACGAACAAACTTTGATTAACGTCAAACCATTATACATCTAATTTTCTGTTTTATTGCTTTGAGTTGGTGAACTTAATTTAATATTAATTTAATTTAATAAGATAATAATTTAATAAGAAAATAACTGTGTTTATAAGATAAATAATTTTACAATTTTCTATCTTTGCAGTGTTATGAATTAAAATCTAGTCAACAGGAAACGGAACGTTACAAAACTGATCTAAACGCATTGGAAACGAAGTTAAAATGGTCTCAAAACAGTCTAAAAAACGAAATGGAGCTACGAAGAGAGTCGGAGAGCAAGTTAGAGACGTTACAAAATCAAATTCAAGACTACGCCAACGAAGCAGAAAAGGCCAAGAAACAAGCTGATGATTCCATTAAAGAATACCACACATCACAGGATAATCGAGCCCACACATTGGACATTCAAAACAAAGAATATCAAGCCTCTCTTATCATGCTACGACATGAATTGGACGATCGTGATCAACAGGTGAAAACGCTCCAAACCGAACTGGAAAAACTACATAAGAAACACAACGATAACATTCAAGAGAATAACCTCCTCTCTCAAAAAGTGTTGAGGTTAGAGAAGGAAAGAGCCGAAGTTGAGGTTAAAATTGCAGATTTGAGAAGTTGTGCGGATCAGCAACGTCAAGATGCCGCTGATCTACATTCGAAGAACGGACAACTTGAACAACTCCAATTACAACTTCAAAGGTTGGTTGTTTTGTGTGAATTCAATTTGCAAACATGTAATATTTCATTCGTGTTATCTGGTATGGTAATTGTTATATTACCTTGTGTTGGTAAATTTATGCTATTTATGTTTTGCAGCGAGGAGGAACACTTAAAAATAGCGAACGAGCAAATTGACATTCTGAAAACGCGCAACGTTGATCTCACCAACGACATGGAGGCATGTCGTGAGCACGAAAGCGAATTGCTGGCGTTTACGCAACAGCTCACTGATAAGAACGTCGCCCTGCAGTCGGAATTTAGTACGATGGAGACGAAGCTGCAGCAACAGAGTTATGAAAATGGTGTTTTGGCTAGGTCGCTGCAGGAAAATGCGACGAAGAATGGACTGAGTAGCGCACAAATGTTGGCCGAACGACGTAAATTGAGTAGTGATTTGGAATGTTTACAAAAGGAGATGGATGATTGCAAGAAGGAATTGCAGGCGGTTACCCAGGAGTTGGCTGATCAACAAGGAGAAAATTCGGTGATTAAGAGGAAGCACGAACTTTCATTACGAGTAAGTCAGTTTAAATGTTATAATTTTGTAGCGTTTTGAAACTATATGAAGGTTCTCAATTATAGTCTGTAACTTGTTAAAGTTTGGTTATGTTTTTTTTTCCACTTTATTCAAGTTATCAACTATTTTATATTATAGAGATGTTGTCTATGTTTTTTGGTATAAATATGGCGAATTAGTTTTACAACTTCATTTTTATTGGGAAATTACCCAATGAAAATTAGTGCTCGGCAATAATTTTTGGTTGTGGGTTAAAATCAATAGCAATAGGAAAAATAAGTGAATGTTGATAGATCGTCGAAGCACAAGAAGGAGCATATATCCCTAAATTAAAGTGGAATAGATGAAATTAGTGGGGTCGTAGGATGCTGAAGACCTTGTGCAACGAGTATGAAATGCTATACGTTGTTTACGAGTATGACAAATTTTGGCATGATCCGAAGTGCTACAAGTCGTAAGAGTATATCATCTACCCGCACTCTTATGATCAGACGTAGGTTGTGTATATCATCACTTAATCAAAATCGTTAATATAATGTGCATATTATAAAACCTGAGTAGAAAGATTCAGTTACGGTATAAGTGAGGACTTTATAGGACATCATTATGCGCGTAACTTTTTAAACTTGACTTTGTCATGAAATTGCAATTCGAAAGGTATATTTTGATTTCTTGACATTTCTATCAGAAATTAATATATAAAGGAAACAAGGAAAGTCACTAGCGTAGCAAGTGCCGCAAGTACCCAATAGTCGTTTATACATGAGTCTCGATAGCTATTTTTTCATATGTTTTGGAAAAAACAAAGTCTTCTTAATGCAAAAATCTGAATAAAAGGAGGCCATGACAACGAACGTTAGTACATTTCATTTATTGCTTGTCAAATGCTGCTCCTAATGACTTTGGCGTACACTTGCTGCCAACGTCTTCTTAATGTATAAATCTTAATAATAGGGGGACTTGATGATTAAAACAAATGAACGTGCGTTAATGCGTTTCATTAGTGTCTTGTATAAGCGTGTTCCAAAGGATTTTGACGCTCGCTTAATGATTTTGGCACACGCTTCCTTCAAAACGCTTGTTTCCACCGACTACAGCGTTCGTCAAAGCCGCCTTCTGATGCATACATTTCAAAAAGCTAAATTATTATCCCAGTCATTGCAGTTTTATTTAAATTCACAAAGTTAGGTTACATTTTTTGGCTTCGTGGAGCCCACTGATGATACTTTGATATCTATACTTCTACACTAACAATTATCAATAATTTACCCCCATAGTTTATTTTTTTATTTTACTCTATTTTACTCTATTCTATTCTTTTTCAATGTAATTAGTTATATTAGAGGCTAACACTATTGATAAGAAGAAGAATTCTCTTTAATATGCATCCCCACCAAGAATTACCCCCATAGTAAATTTTTGTCTATTTAATATTCATATAAGTACAATTTTCTTTGTGGTTTCAAATATGAAATTACAAATCCAGACGCATAGTTTTTATTCTTTTCGATTATTTTGTACAGGAAGTAACCAAAGAATTATCCCACTGTCGCAAGAAACTAGAACAATATGAAAGCCAAAGCACCGCAAGCAGTTCGAGCTCGACAACATCATTAAACATTGTAAACGGTCAAACAACGCCACCTATCGAACCACCTGCGCCTACTGAGCAAGTGAAAGTTATTCAACCAGAGCTGGAGTTAGATCGACATGTCCTGATCGACCATATCGCAAAGCTACAACGCATCAGCGCCAAAAAATCCGAAAAAATCGACTTTATGGAGGAGCATGTTCGTACATTAATCGGTGAACTGCAAAAGAAAAGTCGTCTGTTGCAACACTACATCAAGAGAGAGCAGCAGGGAACCTTGTCTTCGAATAAAATGGATAATAATAAGGTAAATTAAATTGGTGCAGTTCTAAACATGCTAAGAAAATAATAGACGTAATCTTTCTAATTCTCTTTGCTGCAATTTCAAGTCTTCGAAATTTTGGTAAGACACTATGCGCTTAACTTTTCGATTTCTTTGTTGTTGTTGTTGTTGTTGGAGGAAAGGCGTGTAATTTTGATTTTATTATTCAGGCGGTCTTAGCAAAGCATAGCGGAATGATGGCGTCCATCTACGGTGCAAAAATTGCAGATGAGAATCTCAGCATGGAGCAGGTGCTTGACATCAATCGCAAATTGTACACGATTTTAGAGGACGCCCTGTTGAAGAACATCACATTAAAGGTAATACTATTCTTCTTTAAAGGGGGGAGGGGGGGATATACACCAAGAATGGGAAAATGCCATTTTTGTGATTATTTTAAAGGAACTATTTGGAATATCAAATCGGTTTATTTAGTCGGATAATGTGTATATAGATATTACTTAATTTCTCGGTATTTTCATTTGAATCATCAATTTTTAACATAACAGAATATATAATATATAAAATTTGAAAATGCCATTTTTTGACCCTGTTATGACCATTGATATCAATCAATGGTCATATCAATCATGATATTGATTTTTTATGTTTACAGGAAAATATTGATACGTTGGGCGCCGAAATTGAACGATTACAAAAAGACAAATCGGCGGGAAAGACTTCGTAAAACTTATTCACAATGGTACGAAATGAAAACATTACTGCTTGACACTGAGAACAGCGTCAAACATTCCCGTTAGTTACTACTTAAGTGATCGTGAACGGTATTCCAAACATCTCATCAAACTCACGCATTGTACCTGGTCGTACGTAACGTATCATGTTCATATTTCTTGTACTTATTTATTTATCACGGATTTTTAATTCGATTTTCCCGTCGGAGTATGTTGTGATATGCAGGTGGTGCTTCATGTTGCATTGCTCATATCATTGAAACCAGTGTTGTGTACTACGTACAGTTAATCATTCCTATTGTATCGAATTAGGTTTCACGGCTTTCCTGTTATTTGTTTGTAGGTGACAGTTTTTGATGTATTTATGATGGTAGTACAGATACAAGGTTATGATAAAATTATTATGAGATTATAAACCGTCATAAATACTCAGAAAACTGAATAATTGATTTTGAGGGATATGTACCTAGCAACTACAATGTACTGTTTTAGTTTGAAATTTTCTGTACATGGAAGGTTTAAATGAATACTGACTGCAATATGTTTCAAATAGTATAAGATATATATGCGGAATTATATGGTTGCGGTTATGTTTTTTGCTAGTTATATATAACCTCAATGGCGTTGATTTATTTGAAGTGATTTCATTGGGGTGCCAAATTTTCTTCAATAGGAGAGTAAAGAATTGCCGAATTACTTCTTGTCTTCCTAGTCTAAGCACGTTTGGAAATAAGCGGAATTCTTTCTGAGAATTATTTGCCAGAAATTTAGTTTAAAACTGATAAAGCACATTCGTATTAATTTTATTTTTTTCAAAGTATAACAGGTAGCTTGTGCTCTTCTCAAGTGACATCGATTTTGATTATGAGAAGTTCCCAGGAGCAGACTTTACATACAAATGATAATTAAAGTCGTTGAGAAATTTATAATGGGAATTCAGTTGTCATATATTTCGGACAAGCTCCTTAAAGCCATTATTGGTTATGCCAAAACCGAGTTTAGAACTTTAAAGTTCTCTGAGATTTGGCTATAAATACCAGAGTCAAAGTAAATTGAGACTCTAGAATATCTCACAATCAGTCGTGCCATCATTTTTGCACTTGGAATACCTTATTTAACTTACAACAGATAGCATCGTAGCGAAAGGAAATGTATTCATATGTCTCTTATATCTATAGTGTTTGGTCAAAATTTGGCACCAACAGAAAGCATTTCTAATAAATTACTGCCCAAGAAAGATCATGTTGTGCAGAGGAAGAAGAGTAAATTCACGTTAAATATCATGAAAATAATAAACAATTATATTCTGAAAAGCTACGCGTACTTGGTAGCGGCAGCAGTTATATTATTTTACTCTACATGAGGGGCAGTTGTAAATAATAATAGTTGAAAGTATAAAAATAAATTCTCGCGATTCGCGTTTGGAGATGTGGAAGGATTCCTACATTCAGTAGTTATCCTCCTCGTCCTCTGGGCCACCGTCGCTGGCAACCTCCAGGTAATCACGTTCGAGCGCAGCAAGATTGTCGCGTGCATCGGCAAACTCGCCTTCCTCCATACCCTCGCCGGTGTACCAGTGCACAAATGCACGTTTCGCAAACATCAGATCAAACTTGTGATTTAACTTGCTCCACGCCGACGCAATCGCCGTTGTGTTGGACAACATGCAGACGGCGCGCGGCACCTTGACGAGATCGCCACCTGGTACCACCGTTGGCGGTTGCGAATTGATACCGACCTTGAAACCGGTCGGACACCAGTCGACGAAGCGCACGTTGCTCTTTGCCTTCATCTGCGCGATGGCGTTGTTCACATCCTTGGGGATGACGTCGCCGCGGTATAGTAGACAACATGCCATGTACTTACCCTGGCGCGGATCGCAGCGCACCATCTGATTGCATGGCTCGAAGAGCTCGGAGGTGATCTCGCCGACAGTGAGACCCTCGTGGTACGCCTTCTCGCCAGAGATCACGGGCGCGTACGACGCCAACGGGAAGTGAATGCGTGGGAAGGGCACCAAATTCGTTTGGAACTCAGACAAGTCGACGTTGAGCGCGCCGTCGAAGCGTAGCGACGCCGTGATGGACGACACCACCTGGCTGACGAGCCGATTAAGGTTTTCGTACGACGGCCGCTCGATATTCAGCTTGCGCATGCAGATGTCGTATATGGCCTCGTTGTCCACCATGAAGGCACAGTCGGAGTTATCCAGTGTGCTGTGTGTTGCGAATACTGAGTTGTACGGCTCTACCACCGAAGTGCTTACCTAAAAGTCAAAAATTAATTTCTCTAACATTTGTGGAGAGTATTCACGCAATTTTGTTCCGTATTTCAGGGTTGCAATTGTTTATGTTTGAGTTAAGTTATGGTACGTTGGTATTTGTTTTCTTACAGGAAGGTGTGACCCAACCCACAGGACTTCCTTGGTTCCTATTGTCCTGTATTCTTTCCCTCTCGTGGGTGTATTTTGACGTCACATAGATGTTTCTATCACCTTCGTGGACTAATTATTCATGTTAAGATCTCCAACTAGATCTTCTTGTGGTACCAAACTCAAGGCCTAATTGGCGTATAATATTGTATTCACCTAATGATGTTGATGGGCACACCTTATAGTGAAATGATAGAAAATATTGTAATACAAATATTACAAAAGAAACGAGGCTTTCGTCATATATTATCATGGTTTAAGTCAACCGCATGACGCTTGAGAATCAAATAATGGATAAGCCAAATTGACATTTTAATGAAGATCTTGGTAACCAAAGTTACTATTGGTACTGGGATCAAATCTCGGCGGGAATAGATAATAGATCGAATTCTAATCTGACTCTTATATTGAAAGAAGAATAGAATAAATAAATATCCAAACTTGCCTTCATATTCTCTATTTCCATGTACAATAGGTCGGGCCGCAAAAATTAATGAGCGAAGCAAAACTGAATCTGTTAGATAATTTATCAAGAATACCACAGAAGTTACTATTAAACCTATCTGTCGTTTCCGTTGTGCCGAAAATAGAACTCATATTGTCATAGAAATATTGATGAAATTATTTTGATCTTTGAAACATAACTTACTGATTGATAAGTCGCTGGACACAGATAAAATCGCAGAAACTATTTCAAATTTGCGAATGTGGATCAAAACAATATCATAAAATGATAAATAATCCATATCATCAATAGATTAA
>JAODAC010007436.1:0-16414 GCA_027575185.1 Mimaenictus wilsoni
TATATATATAAAACAAACTAACGAAAAATGAATCCCAATCTGAATTATATAGCTGATATATACTAACAGCTAATTTTTTATTTTGTTTTAATAAAAGTCTATGCAGATATATGGACGCCAAAAATATCAATAAATAGCGATATATTGGTATTGCCATTATTGGTACATTTCGATGGTATGGTTTTCATGAATACTCTTATTTATACAATATATTCTTTTACATTTTATGAAATTTTCCGGCCCGCTATACATCCCCTCATGAAATAATGTAAAACACATAAAAAGCGAGTTTTCACCACATATTTGAAGTAAAACTAGCGACATAAAATTCTCATATCAACTGCTTGCAAGTGTTCTACAAAAGCATAAAAAGATGATGGTACAAATATAATGTATACATTGGCTTTGCAGTGGTTAACCCAATAGCCTCCGACGTTTATTTCTTGGTGAGTATTTATTCATGCATTCAGCAGATATGTCCACAATCGCCCATTCACTGATTTTATCCTTAATCTTCCTCTAAATTCTTCTTTCTTTATTCTGCTTCTCATTTCTTTTCTATTTTACTTTTGAATCTGATTTCTCACTTATTTATTCTTGATTTGGATTATTATTATATATTCTATTCCACGTATGAGAATAAAATTAATTAATTTTAATATCTCCTAATAATATTTTATTCATACTTATCATCAATGAAAATATAATATATAAATATTAAACCAAACAAACCTAATAAAATGTGATAAAAGCACAGTTATACTCCTATAGTAGTTCAAACATTTTCAATTTAGATACATTACAGTCAACAGGATCTGCAGTCTCTAATTAAAATTGTCATTATTTATTCAACTACAATTATAATTTAATATTAAAGTGATGAGAGTGAGGAGTGCATATGAAACTCTGTAAACATGCCTAGAAATTAATTAATCAATAGACAAACTGGCGAGCCAGTTTGGTTTAATTGAAAATAAATTCTAGGTGCGGATAACGCGAGCAGTGTCTTGGGGATCGTGCGATATCTCCGAACTTTCCGGCGCGTGCGACCATCCCGTAGTTCTCACTTCCGTTCGCACTACTAACTAACTGAATCGCAAATTTATTCACCGTACACCCGCACACGCGCTTAAGAATATGAATTTCACCAGGCCAGGGACCTTTGCGCATCTTTACGCATTCATTACGACCACCTAAGTTATCCGTGGTTATCTGAAACGGGCGCAGACTGCCTGCGTGCGTGTAATTTGCCCTTGGCAACATTTAGTTCAAGCCTACGAAACCATTTCGGCACCGTTAGACGATTATGTCGGAGTTAACACAAGAACGTAGACTTCCCCGTGGAAATGGGATAACAGTTACTTACAATAAGTAACGTACGTGGAATAAATTGCGTTTAGGATGTAGTCCAGATAGACTAGAGTTTCATCCCTGGAATAGTTTGCTTGTTGCTGCACAATGGTTTCTGATGTAAGGAAGTTTATTTGAACTTCAATGGAGAGATAAATTATTCGAATCATTGAGTGTAATATTGGGTTTAATGCATCTTTATATACAAATTTGAGGTTAAATTCTTGATTGGAAGGGAAATAAGGTAAAAAAATTAGGCTTCTTTCAGTTTAGGTCAGTTGAGGTGTGTTGGACACAGACGATTATGTCGGAGTTAACACAAGAATGTAGACTTCCCCGTGGAAATGGGATAACAGTTACTTACAATAAGTAACGTACGTGGAATAAATTGCGTTTAGGATGTAGTCCAGATAGACTAGAGTTTCATCCCTGGAATAGTTTGCTTGTTGCTGCACAATGGTTTCTGATGTAAGGAAGTTTATTTGAACTTCAATGGAGAGATAAATTATTCGAATCATTGAGTGTAATATTGGGTTTAATGCATCTTTATATACAAATTTGAGGTTAAATTCTTGATTGGAAGGGAAATAAGGTAAAAAAATTAGGCTTCTTTCAGTTTAGGTCAGTTGAGGTGTGTTGGACACAGACGATTATGTCGGAGTTAACACAAGAATGTAGACTTCCCCGTGGAAATGGGATAACAGTTACTTACAATAAGTAACGTACATTGCATAAACTGCGTTTAGGATGTAGTCCAGATAGACTAGAGTTTCATCCCTGGAATAGTTAGCTTGTTGCTGCACAATGGTTTCTGATGTAAGGAAGTTTATTTGAACTTCAACGGAGAGATAAATTATTCGAATCATTGAGTGTAATATTGGGTTAAATGCATCTTTATATACAAATTTGAGGTTAAATCCTTGATTGGAAGGTAAATGAGTTAAAAAAATTAGGCTTCTTTCAGTTTTGGTCAGTTGAAATGTGTTGGACACAGACGATTATGTCGGAGAACGTAGACTTTCCCGTGGAAATAGGATAACAGTTACTTACAATAAGTAACGTAAGTTGCATAAACTACGTTTAGGATGTAGACTAGATAGACTAGAGGTTCATCCCTGGAATAGTTAACTTGTTAATAATAATAATAAGGAAACCTTTATTGGCATTACATATTATCTGATACTTGCTTGTACAATTAAATATGACACTTCAAAATATCAACATAACATAACATATTAATCATTAAACCTAATTGTTAACTTAAATGATAACAATAACAAAACCAGTCCAGCCAAGTGACGCAGTGGTATGGTTGTTGACTGCTGCCCACGAGGTCCCGGGTTCGATTCTCGGTGGGGATGCATAGTAAAGTGAATTCTTCTTCTTATCAATAGTATCAGCCTCTAATACGACTAATTACATGGAACAAGAATTGAATTGAATTGAATCAAACAAAAAAATAACAAAACCAACTTTGACAAAGAAACAATTTATGTATATTAAAATACACTTCTACCCGACATCAGGCTATAATGTTACGACATTCTTTTTCCCACTCTATCGCTTTCCTGAGCAGATATCTCTTCTTCGTCAGGACCTTTAACGTTGCCACCCCCTTCCAGTCTCTTTCAGCCAACCTTGCACACTCTTCCCTGCTCTTCTATCCTGACTTGCCTATTCCCCTTCCAGCCCTATACATGCATTCGCCATATGCTCCCATGTATCCTGGCCCATTCCACGAAGTATACACCTGACGTACTGCTCCCCCATTCATACTTTTCTCCCCCGCTTCTCAGACCCGCATCTTGCTCTTCTTGCCTCTAGAATTTTTTCTTATACACTCATTTCCTTCCATGTCCCCTATATAGTTGGGCTGCCTACCAATAGTTTGAATACCTAGATATTCAGGATTATATGTACTCCCCCTAATTTTATCTTGTCTTTGTTGTTCCTCAATCTTTCCTAGTCTCCTGCTAACATTCATCTCCAGCGATCCTGCGCAATGCATGCGGTCAACTTCTTCTCCTGAGAAGCCTAGCGCCTCATACGATTTCTTTCTTACTTTCATCCATTTACACCCAGATTTCCTGGTGGCACACCATTCCCAAACATTCTTAACCAGTCTATCATCACCCATTCTATACAGACATTCCTCATACCTCGCAACTCTCCATGCACTCTCCCATTTAATCGACATTCTTCTTAGGTTTCTTAAGTAAGGAAGTTTATTTGAACTTCAATGGAGAGATAAATTATTCGAATCATTGAGTGTAATAATGGGTTAAATGCATCTGTATATTCAAATTTGAGGTTAGATTCTTGATTTACCTTCCAAATGAGGTAAGAAAATTAGCATGTTTCAGTTTCAATCAGTTGTTATGATATGTTAAAAACAGACCAAAACATGTTAATATATCTCTAAAAGAAGCTGACTGATCAACCCTCAAAATATTGACTATTTTTCACAATAACGTCTTCCAGGTTCCTTTTAATTAAATGTATGTAATCTGGAATTAATTGGTTCGTTGATTTAACGTCATATAATTAAATTTTATATTGATATTCAAATTTGAGCTTACAATTAGTTGCTGGCTTGGAAGGATAACGAGGTAAACAAATTAGGTTCGGATTACATATACCATTTTTGATCGTGTTTGTTCGGAGTGCAACCAGGATCGATGATGCTGCAATGTGCACAATCTTCCGGTACGGTAATTGCTTATTATCGTTACTTCATTGGCAGCGTACGAACAGTCAGGTAATATATTGGGTAAACAATATCAAAATAGACGTGTGTATTTATAAACCGCGTAATTGTGCTTGCGCAACTATCTATCGTCTTCGGTGATATGGAACAGCGAATCCGTCGAAGACATGCTGTAATTCGAGAGCTGATTGGACATATTGCAAATTATGTGCCACGCTAAGAGCTAATACCGGTACTTATTGATTAGACCATTTCTCATTGCCTGACGTCCCAGTTTCTATTTTTCCTAAGAGTAATTTGGCAGAGTGCACTCTATTTTAATTGTTTATACAATTTTTATTACCCAATTGGACATTCGAAGCATTAACATCATAAATTTTTATTTCTATAAGGATTATAAGACTGATAAAGAAAATTTTAATTTTTAATTTTTTATGAAGGGGTTCAAAGAAAGGCATTATAGATTATAATTGGTGAATAGTTCGATAAACATATTCCTAAATGAAGAATATATCCTTGAAGTAATGATCCACAAATAGTTCCAAATGTTCTTTCATAAAGATAGAAGCAACCAGTTACACGAACCGGGCTAATGGTTAACGTAGGAAAAACCAAGAGTATGCTTCAAACCCATATAGTATAATAGTATAATAGGGAGTGCAGCAGATGAGAACCTCCAGATCGTATAACAATTTACCTTCCAAGAAGTAGAAATAAGTAGCGTGTGGGAAGCAAGACGTAGAACTTCGAAAACAAATTACAAAAAGATAGAAAGCGTAACACGCACTACATCAAATCTTTCAACGTCCATCAACCGATAGGCCAAAATTAGGGTATATAACAAAATTAAAAAGCCCATAATACCCAACAAGAGGACCTAAGGACCTATTTGAGAGAAAAGTACTATTTTTAAAATTAATCCTGGTATCCGGAGATAGCCTTTGAAAAGGCTACAATCTCCTTGACCGACTTCCCTTTGAATTCAGCAAGACTTAGCTGCTCGCTGCCTAGCAAAGAAAGTCTTTCCGCTGCTAGGGATGCACAAATGCAGGTTCGTCTCCGCCTCTGATTTACATAATCTGCAGCTGGTAAGGTCGCCTTTGCCGATATTGGCTAGGTGGTACAAGACCTTGGCATGAACTGTCAGTAGGCTAACTAGGAGCCTAATATCGCTTTTTTCAGCTTTATAATTTCTTGTGCTCTATTGTATGCCACATCTAGCAGACTCTTCGCCTGACTAGGACCCTCTTTATCCCTCCAGGGTCTCGTGACTGGCACGATGTTCTTGATCCGTTCCTTCACTGTGAAATTTGATAATCCCCAGGTTGGTTCAGGGCTATGGAAGGTGGTTTCTGCTGCTTTCTTCGCTAGCATGCCCGCTTTTGTATTGCCTGCAATACCTTGGTGCGTAGGCACCCACTGTATTGTGAGTTTATTGCCTTGCCCCAACTTCTTGAGCACATTTTTGCAGTTCCAATTTACCCTTGACTTACACTGCTCATCACGAAGAGCCGTTAGTGCTGCTTCACAGTCTGTCATGATATAGATGCATTTGCCCTTGTAGAGATTTTTAAGGTACTGCTGGGCACATATCTCTATAGCCTATATATAGGCTCTATAGCCATGATTTCTGTTTGAGTTATGGAGTTATGAACGCAGAATTCCCTATAAAATACTGTCTAGCAACATACAAGGTATCAGAAAAACAAGACGACCACGGTTAAGGTGGAATGAAGAGGCGAAGGAAGATGCAAAAGATTGCTAAAACTAAAGAACTGGAAGGGCAAGAGCATGAAGGTTACGGATAAGGGCCCCTAAGGGGGCTGTAGTGCCAAGAAAGCAGAAGCAAATCATCTATTGGTTAACCCTCTTAAAGCCCCAAGCAATGTTTGAGAAGTTGCCTAGTTTACATCTTGATATGCTTCGATTCGTCAAAATGTTTGATTTTTAACAAGGGATGTACACGAATTGTCCGTCATGGATTAATAATATATGTTTGGATGTAGATATTAAAAAAAAATCATACTGCAAAATTAAAAGCAACCCCGCAACCTTAAAATCAATAGGCGCAAAAGCTAACAACCGCATCACGAAGCCGATACCTTAAATGACAAAAATTTGATTATTCTTTACAAATGAGTCAAAATCGCGAAAATCTCATTTCCAGAAATTATGTCAATATATGCACAGGAAATTTCATTCAAATCCAAGTAGGACAATTAATGCATCTCCCTTGTAAGATTAAATGTTATCATTTTATATACATCACGAAATATTACCCTAAAAACCACCAAACATCAAATACCTTCCCCTAGAGAGATATCCATAAAACACGAAATTTTCAAGAGCTTATATAAACATCTGTGTAATTAGTCATCCTTCTGTGATACGTGATATGAAAACTGTGATATGAAACTATCTTTCCGCTTTTAATTAATTTCCCTGCCAGGCAGGAAAGGCAAACTTTAAAGGAACTTCGCCAGAAAACGTACGACGCAAACTCATGCTTGTGAGTTATTTACTTACGATTTGCCCAGTAAGAAACAAACTAAGCGAATACTCCCTACGACTCTCTCCCCACAAAATTAGAATACAGCCCAAAAATTAATTAAACATCCTCGATTATTGCGTTTAACAACGCATACTTTCATTGGATGGCGTAAAAATACGTAGTCATGCAGCTCAATGACTACGCATTTCTACGCTAGCCAGGAAATCGTATGAAAAATGACACAGTAAGGTGGGTGCGTTGTGCAAGTCGGTATTTTTATTGTTAAATGGCCACATAATCGATCACACAAAGAAAACCCATGTTGGCATAATCAAGCTCAGTGGGACTCAACATGCACAGGAACATGCATGCCTTGTGTGCGGATCAGCCCTCTCCCCCAAAAGCGAACACATTGCCGATGCCGCGCCGGTGTGTATAGTTGGAGATTAATCGGTTGTTTTATTTATCGCGACAAGGCCGATTAGGCGCGTCAACTGCTTTTTATAGCGTCGACGCGGTAAACTCGTAAACGCGTTGCATCAATGTTTTACATACCATGCGTGCGCGACCATTCAAACGTCGATTAATCAATCAATGCTGCAATCAATCAATGATTTTACAATGAACACAATGTGTTTGCCACGTGCGCATTTGATTCGGAACATATTCTTATGTCCTCATAAGGCTGAATGATTTATTTTATTATTCCAGCGCAAATAATCGTGATGAATTATTTTCCGATTGGTGCATAATTATATTGGTAATTACGCAGGTATAAATAAATTATTCCGTGTTGTACGTTTCTAAGTATATAGAATTACATGATGTTGAAAAGTAATTATGAAAATGTCATTAAATTAACATAATTATAACCATAAAATTATTGTATTTATAGTTAAGAGACTTTAGTCCAAATGCACTTATAAATGCACTTATATGCAAATACCTCTGGTATGAGGTTCGTGTTTTCTAATACATATTTTACTGTTGATTGTAAATATGAAAACTGTTTTACTCTATCAGGTATAGTTTGAAAAATTAGCGAAAAAAATATATCATTCTGAATTTCTATAATATGATATTACTTGCTGTCTGTAAAGTTGATGGTAATTACTCTATTTAACAAGATAAGTGCTCTGCTGTAAGTTATTTGTGACTTATTGACTTATATACAATGTTAAACATAAATAATTTGTTATTTCTGAAATGGTGGGTAATAGAGAAAAACTGATTTCAAATCAGCATATCTGAATTATCCTTATAAATGCATTGATTACCTGAATGTACCCCGAAAATTTAGTTACTAACAAAATAATAATAAATTACTAACAAGGGGAGTTCTTCAATTGTCTGCCTTAGATTTAGAACAGTTTGGCTCTATCAGGTAAGTTTGAAAAATTAGCGAAAAAATATAGCATTCGGAATTTCTATGATATGACATTTCATGGTGTCTGTAAAGTTTATAGTAATTACTACTCTATTTAACAAGGTAACTGCTCTGCCGTAACTTATTTGTGACTTCTTGATTGCTGATTTGGAAATAGCATATCTGAATTATCCTTATAAATGCATTGAATACCTGGATATACGCTGAAAATTCAGATCCTAACAAAATCATAATAAATTACTAACAAGGGAAGGTTCTCAATTGTCCGCCTTAGATTTCAATGAAGGTTTTGTACATAATTGTTGAATATAATCCAGTATCTTTACAAATGGCCGGGTTGTTGTTAAAACATACATGTCTTGATTTATTTGTGACCAAGTTACATTTCTTTTCACAAAGGGCTTAGGACCGTTATATACCGTTAATAGAAATTATTTCAATATATCTACTCTCACTCACTCTCACTCTCCAAAAATTTTCACTAGAATCCAAGATGGACAATTCAGACACTTCCCTGGTACGAAAAAGCCTACGAAACTAAACCATGATTCAAATTCCCTTTCAAAATGCCAGAGAACTATTCCATGTAATCCTACATTTTTTGGAATGGTTCATCTGCGATTTTCATGGCTCATCTGCAGGTGGGTTCTAGAGAAAAACGGATTGCCGTTTTTGAATCAGCATATCTGAATTATACTTATTAAATAATAATAAATTATCAACAAGGGGAGGGTCTCAATTGTCCGTGTTAGATTTGAATGAAGGTGTTGTACATAATTAGGCTAAATTGTTGAATATCATCCAGCATCTTGTACGAATGACCAGATTTCTGTTCGAGCAATATATATCTTGATCTATTTGTGATTATTTTTTGGCAAACTACTCAAAACGGCGAAAAATCCCGTTAATAGAAATTAGTTCAACATATCTTCTACATATGTCTTCCAAAAATTTTCAATCGAATCCAAGACGGTCAGTTCAGACATTCCCCTTAAAAAAAAAACATGAACTTACAAAACTAAAATATGATTCAAACTTCTTTTCAAAATGCCAACGAACTATTCCATATAATCCTACATTTTTTTGAAACGATTTTCAAGGCCCATTTGCAGGTGGGTTATAGAGAAAAACGGATTGCTGATTTGGAATCAGCATATCTGAATTATCCTTATTAATTGCCCGTGTTAGATTTGAATGAAGGTGTTGTACATAATTAGGCTAAATTGTTGAATATCATACAGCAACTTGTACAAACGACCTGATTTCTGTTCGAACAATATATATCTTGATCTATTTGTGAACATTTTTTGGCAAACTATTCAAAACGGCGAAAAATTCCGTTAATAGAAATTAGTTCAACATATCACCTTCACGTTCCAAAAATTTTCATTCGAATACAAGACGGTCAATTCAGACACTCCCCTTTTAAGAAAAAAACTTGAACTTACAAAACTAAATTATCATTCAAACTTCTTTTCAAAATGCCAGCGAACTATTCCATATAATTCTACATTTTTTTGAAACGATTTTCATGGTCCACCTGCAGGTAGCCATAGATGACATGCATTCCTCGCATAAAAACACGCGCACAACCTAGGCTGCAGCCAAACACAGAGCGCACAGAAAGATGACGGGCAGGAGCATGGCGCTTTCACGCCCGGCTTTATCCTTTCAGATAGGTCTTCGGAGAGCATTTCATACATAACTATAAATTATTCTTGACTGCCACTTGCTCACACGCCTGCCAGTTTTAGCAGGGCGCCACATCCTGTCTCTCGCACTCATGCAAAATCCTCCCAACCTGCTGCTGCGGAATGCGTGCACAAGCGAGAAAAGCGTGTAGGCCTGTTCGTGGCGCTTTCGTCATGAAATATTTACATTTCGTCTTTACGTTTTATATGCTCCCATCATACGTACCTGAAAATGCCTATAAAATATCATACAATCCGTCCCGTTTATATATAATAAAATACATACATAACATTTATAATACATGACTTATATTACTATCATAAAATATGAAATTCAAGAAATATTGTCATTTTCGAACTATTTGTATACATAAAGTTAAAAAATAGTTTAACTTTGAACACACTGTATATGTAGTATTATATAGAATTTACCACTTTCGCAGTATTTCTTTTTATCACACCGTTGAAGTATGTGCAATGTGAATTTAAATTTCTATTTATCAAATTTCGTACTCGTATACTCGTATATGTAGTAATTTCGTACATTTTGTGATTTTTTTTTGTGCATATTTTGTTCACATTGCCATCATTTCCAAGCATTACTCGTAGTTATCTAACAATGAATTACAAGCATGTTAAACTACATTCACATAAAAATAAGTTTCATATTTGTTAACTTCATTAAAAGAACGTCGGCGTCGGTTGCGCTGCAGTTCAATAATTCAATTTGAAAACTTTCGTAAGTTTAGTAACAGTACTCCGTTATATTTGATTGCAACGCCAATTGCACAAAGCAGGTACGTAATTTCTGTTTTGTATCTCCACATCTACGAGTTGGAAAATATGAAGAACACAGGAAGCGCGCCGCTAAGAGCTACTATTTATCTTTCACATCGTCGCCATCGTGCCAGAAAACTTTGCTTGCAACAAAGTGCGCGCGCTGGCCTATCTCACAATCGCAAATAAATATTGTTATAATTTCCTGGCGGCTGAAACAAATTGTCAAAGTTACGCCGCGCCGGTTTATGTACTCTGGAAACTTTTCGAGTATTTGGAAATCTTAAAAGTAGTTTTTATTTGCTTGTTTAAAAAAACTGCATTGTTTGGTATTTGAAAGGATTGCGTTTTTCGAAATATTCACGAAGAAAATAGTTGTTTCTTATGTAGTGAGTTTTAGATTTTTGGTTTGTTGTTGCTTTTTGATGTAGTGGATAGCTGTAGTTGATATTATATAGTCCTGACTCCTGAAAATTCCAAGGAGTTTGTGAAGACTTGTACAGAGCGTATAGAAATGTATGTTTATAGATGTATGTGTGTTGGCAGGTGTATGTGTGTATAGTGTAGAGAGAGAGTGATTTGTTGTGTGTAGTTGAATACTGTGTAGAGTTGTGGCTTTGTAAAAGTGTACTTGTCTTTGAATCAGGATATGTCCTTGTGGGTGTGTTGAGAAGAGTGTGTAGAAATGAATAAAATGTATAGACATATGTGTTTGTATGTATTTGAATAACAAGTTTGAAAACCTCTGCACACTGTAGAGCGTTAACTCATTTTGGTTAAGCTCATATGAAAAATCCCTTTCTTGGTATGTTTTTGTCGCAAAAAAACTGCGTTTTCAAGACCGTGTTAAGAGAAAGGTATCTGTATTGTAATTATTGTTCGATATTTTTGTGGAGGCTAAATCAAATCGCACAATATTGTAGCAAAAGATTGTGAGAATAACCTGATATCATTGTATTTCTAACCACAATACAAGAATGTAATATTTCTCAAAGCAGTATAATATTTCACTGATCTTTATCTTGAATTTCATATTATTCACATTTGCCGAAGGATTAAAATTTATTACAAATAGTGCTTTCTAAGAGGTTACTATGTTTTTAGAAAATATTTGGATTTATGGAAAGACTTCTAAACCTAATTGCGGTTGATTTATTACCGGATGTAATTTCTCCAACGAGTTGGAAGCTGAAAACCGCTATACCAACAATTTCGAAAACCCCAAAGTCGTATAATCCGACAAACATATAAATCACTTTATTAACTACCACCCCATACTAATACCCCGCTGCAACTGCAATTCCTTGCAAATCTACGTCCCAAACACCTTTTTATCCTAATATTCGTACTTACTAAAACACTTTTATGATGTTAATACCTTAAACAAACTACGCCGTAGATAATTTATAGACGTAGAACAATTGAGAGATTAATGAATAATAAATGCCATTAATTCATTGATTATATTCACAAATAATGGCATTAATATTACAATTTAAATGAGTTATGAATCAAAACAAGCCTTTAATAATTGGGAAATTAATGAATAAAATCATTTACGATAGAGATGAAGCTATAATTTAATATTTGCGGAAGCTCTGGTCCATTTAATGTATTTAATGTATATTATATGTGCAATAAAATTGTTCAATTAAAAACTATTAAATTTTTAATGTATGAATTATGAAAAGTCCACACGAATATTCTCATAATGCGGTAGTCACCACAACGGACCGTATGGGCTTACCCCATCCCCCCCGCACATCTCGTAAATATTCTTTTGCGATCCAGGACGTGCGCATAAGCCGAGGATTTTGGTTTATATGCGCATTAAAACTGACCCTTTACAACCCTTCCGCTCCGGAGGCAAAGGCGACGGCGGTTGTCTGCAACAACAAAGCAAACAAATTTCCGCATACACCTAATACTTTCACTTGGTTCACTTGCTGCCGGCCGCCCCCGGCCGGCCGCACACGACGACTGCGAGATGTTAGATTGCCCTGCGGTTCGACGCTGACGACGGTGGCGGCGGGTGAAAGGGATGCTACCCGCGACGGTATGGGTAATGTAACGAGGATTAAAATGCTTTAATGCGAAAAACGCCTGCCTGATGCTCGGCTTACGTCTCGTTCCGCAAATCCCTAAATCTTTCTATTAATTTTTCAATGTTTTTGACTTTTTATAACGTCCCTTATGGAGAGCATCCGGCAATTTGCATTTTTTGTTGTATTTGTTTTGAAAAATCCTTTTCAGGAATGGTAAATCCTTTCTGAAATGTGACAGGCATATAAAATTACTTGTATTATTAATATATTTTGTATTATTCTCGAGAAAATATGAATATAAACAATTGAAGTATGTGGGTGTGAGTGTGAGTATGTATGTGTGAGTATGAATGTGAGGGAACATTAGCCAAGGACCTCAGAGAAAAAAAAATCAATTAAAAAAACTCCAAAGATGCATTCTTTTCATTGATTTTACTCGTAGATCGATAGCCCGCCCAAAGCCACCCCGAACAATCCCTAAGTGTTTTTCTTAGCCACCCCACAGTATACGTGACCGCCATTATTGGCATTGGCATTGCACAGCTGAATAAGAAACACATTACTCTGACTCAACGAATACAACTACAAATTACAAATATAATGCCGGAGAGGTTTGTTGGACGGAATCGGTCGCCACGCCGCCGCCGTAGCCGCCATGAACCGCCATCACCTTGGTGGTGGCTGCCGCCACCATCAGCATCGTGGGTTATGTATGAGCGCCTGCGTTCGGTTGTGTTCGCGCGCGCAGTGTGAGCGCCTTTTGGCGGAGATAAATCATTCTTAACCTTAAAACGAACGCACATTTTTGTTGATTTACGACGGCTGCATCTAATATACACTCGGCTCGCACGAGTGGCCAGAAAGGCCGCCACCATCGATGCCAGCGCCAGAGACTAGCGCTGCTCAGCGTTCGTTTCGTGGCCAGCAGCAACGAAAGGAAACTTTTAAAAAGCACTAAATATCCGCCGAAATAATAAACGAAACGGAACGCCGACCGTCGCCGCCACCGACATTAAACAGCGCACAATATCTAAGTAAACTAGAACGGAACTGGCATAAATTTCGGGTGCATAATGAACGTTTGTTTTCCGTTTTATTTCCTGTGGAAACTTCAATATTGTAATTATGACTAATTTGCTTTAACGAAACCGAGAAATAATATTTTCATCTTATTTGGCCTGGGCTAACTTTTAATAGTTGAAGAATAATTTCTTATAAATAAAAATAGTCCAGAAAGTAAATAGCTGAGTGGTTTTATAAAATTCTGCAAATTTTCGAAGTTTATTGTTGGAATGACATCATGAACATCTACATCGTATAACATATCTTTGTTTATCATAGCCAATTTTCAAGTTTGTAAAAAATTCATCGATATACCACAATCAGCAGTTGATTCTATTGTGAAACTTTTACGTTCTTATAATATCTCTCACGGAAATTTGATGAATTATTACAGAAATTAAAGACAATTAAATTGACCACATTTTAGTGTTGATGAATAAATTCCAATAGTAATCTTGAAGATATAAATAAAAATGTTTCAAATTGTAGGTATACAAAAGTTTGATTTTGTTAGGCTACTTTGTTTACTATTCAGAAAGGTATTATATTTATTTCATCAATAGTATTTTAAAAGAGAGATAATTTAATTATTTATAAATGCTAGTAAATCCAATCTACGAAATATAGAATTAAAAAAGTTACAATTAAATATCTAGAAAATGTCAAGAACCTTTCCAGTCTTGGGAAAGTTGCTTGTTTATAAAGAAAATCATTCAATTGATTTTAATGAAATATACATTAGATTAAATATAATATTTAGTCGTTAGACAATTTTACCTGTAAATCTCATATTTTGTGTTTGACGAAATGTCATTATCACAACGTACAAATATGAAGTTTTATTTTTTAGCAAATTTGCATGAAAAATATAATTTATTCCCCTATAACTTGAAAACTAATAAAAGTAATTTAATGAAGTATATTGTAAATTAGAGAAAATTGACTTCTTAACAATTTACGGAAATTTCATCATGTTATCAATGATCTTTATGATGTTATGAATAAAAATATTTAAAAATGTAGGTATAAAAAATGGATTTTGTTATTCAACTTTATTTGCTTACAAATCAAAATTGTATTACCCGATTTACATCAGCAAAATACTATAAGGAAACAGACAATTTAATAGTTTATTAGGTTAATTGATTTCTATCTACTATTTCTATCGTTAAAAGAAATTACAATTGAATATCTAGAAAATGTCATGAAACTTTAAGTTCTTATCAAGGAAATTGTAATAAAAAGTAATAAACTGATTTCAATAAACAGTACAAAAAACTTAAAAAGAATTTAAAATGCTATACGGTATTGTTCAAAATGTTATCTATAAATCCAAAACTACGATTTTATAAACACACATATTTTTCGGCAGAATAGAAACTTTCATAATTCATAGTTGATCCGGAAAATATAATATTTACCTATTAAATCCTCACAACAAATTTGCTCTACTGAAATTAATATTCGTAAATTAATAGTCATTCACCATTACCGAATTCGGAACGTAATAATGTGCAATCAAGTTAAACTGAATAGATATTAATGGAATGTATATTCGTATGAAAATTTAGTGAAAATTCGTAATGAAGCCGGCGCGGCATGGTGAGGAGAAGCCGAATTGATATCACTCGTTCAGCTCGATTTCATTATTTGTCATCACGCACGCCGAATTATCGACGAAAGCCGAGCGGTGCCCGCATCGCGCAACAAACTATTTGCGAACATAAACCGCAGGCTTTCCATGCACAAAAGCGGCGCGACGGCAATGACGATGGTTGGTATAAGTACGGTTTGGAGGTGGTGGAGGCGCCGGGGCATAGGCATATCGATTCACACACACCGCCAACAAACGTACACACGAGTAGGTATGCCACATGCACGTACGAGGCGCATACCTAGCTTTATGCGAAAAGCAACGTCAATGCTTTTTGAGTTTCGATCGCGCCGTAAATTCGGCATGCTTGACATGCGGCACTACGGATGAAGGACTAATAATATCGACAGCGTGTCGTCAACTTAAGCGAAGTCCTTGACGGAGTCAGATTCGTGTCGAGTTGATCGACTCGTAAGTCAAGCGTGGATAAAATGTGCACCAACGTCGTGGCTAAACCAAACAAGCACTGCTTTTTTACTCATTTTTTCTCTGAATAACGACGGTTTTATATAAAGAAGTGTCGAGCAACGATTTTCTTAAACCAATATTTTATACAATTTATTTACTGACTAAACTGCATAAACTGACTAAGCTGTTAAATGAGAAAAAGCTGAAATAAAATGATGAATAAACTTTTCTTCTTATATTTGATCATTCGTTGAAAAAGTTTGGACAGAAGCACAATAACCACGAGTCTCACTCGTGTTTCATTACGTTTCAGCGACACTCGTGTCTTCGAGCATGCGTTCTTTTCACAATATACTTACATGGGACTCACAGAGTGCTCATTCCCCGCGACTACTGACATGATATCAACGAAATAAAAACCTCTAAGTAACATTTTCTAAAATGTTATGCTGCTCTTTTGATATATTCATATATCTTACTACATATGAAAAATTCCATATACTTTAGACAGTCTACAGTAATACACTCCAAAGTATGCATCTTCTTTTATTTAATCATTCGTTGAAAAAGTTTCAACATAAGCACAGTAACCACGAGTCTCACTCGTGTTTCATTACGTTTCAGCGACACTCGTGTCTTTGCGCATGCGTTCTTAGCACAATATACTCACATGGGACCCACAGAGTGCTCATTCACCGCGACTACTGACATGATATCAACGAAATAAAAACCTCTAACATTTTCTGAAATGTTAAGCTACTCTTCTGATATATTCATATATCTTACCACATATGAAAAATCCCATATACTTTAGACAGTCTACAGTAATACACTCCAAAGTA
>JAODAC010007436.1:16514-29096 GCA_027575185.1 Mimaenictus wilsoni
TGATATATTCATATATCTTACCACATATGAAAAATCCCATATACTTTAGACAGTCTACAGTAATACACTCCAAAGTATGCATCTTCTGTTATTTAATCATTCGTTGAAAAAGTTTGGACAGAAGCACAATAACCACGAGTCTCCTTCGTGCTTCACTACGCTTCAGTGTCACTCGTGTCTTTGCGCATGCGTTCTTATCATAATATACTTACAAGGGACCCACAGAGTGCTCATTCACCGCGACTACTGACATGATATCAACGAAATAAAAACCTCTAAGTAACATTTTCTGAAATGTTATGCTGCACTTTTGATATATTCATATATCTTACCACACATGAAAAATTCCATATACTTTAGACAGTCTACAGTAATACACACCAAAGTATGCAGCTTCTTTTATTTAATCATTCGTTGAAAAAGTTTCGACAGAAGCACAATAACCACGAGTCTCCTTCGTGCTTCACTACGCTTCAGTGTCACTCGTGTCTTTGCGCATGCGTTCTTATCACAATATACTCACATGGGACCCACAGAGTGCTCATTCCCCGCGACTACTGACATGATATCAACGAAATAAAAACCTCTAAGTAACATTTTCTGAAATGTTATGCTGCTATTTTGATATATTCATATATCTTACCACATATGAAAAATTCCATATACATTAGACAGTCTACAGTAATACACTCCAAAGTATGCATCTTCTTTTATTTAATCATTCGTTGAAAAAGTTTCGACAGAAGCACAATAACCACGAGTCTCACTCGTGCTTCACTACGATTTGGTGTCACTTGTGTCTTTGCACATGCGTTCTTATCACAATATACTCACATGGGACCCACAAAGTGCTCATTCACCGCGACTACTGACATGATATCAACGAAATAAAAACCTCTAAATACCATTTTCTAAAATGTTATGCTGCTCTTTTGATATAATTCATATATCTTACCACATATGAAAAATTCCATATACTTTAGACATTCTACAGTAATACACTCCAACGTATGCATTTAATAATAGAATATCTGTGACATATGATTGACATTTAAATAATAGATGTGAAGAGCGTATAAACATCGGAAACTTCTCTGCAGCTGACATATTAAAGTTTTGCGGAAACCTGTCACTTTTATACATATGGAATTGAAGTACGAGTATTATAATGCATTTGCATTCGAGTAAAAGAAGTGCATCTTTCGAATGCATACATTTTCATAATGCACACAATAAGAAAATGAGAAAAAAAAGTGTTATTGCCTTTTGTGGACGCATTAATAATCTCGAGTTTCTGAGGATATAAAGAGGCCCAAGGAGAATCCTTTTTTGCATAGTCAGAGGATATATCTTGGTTTAAGGCAGATGGAGGCTCTCAAAGAATGGCCCTACTAGGAGGAGAACGTAATTAGTATTTATAAAAGCCCGACGAATAAATTATTCATAGTAGCGTAATTACTTATGTAAGCTTGAGTTGATGCAAATTTCAACCTACCGACATTTACTTTCAGTAGTATTTCCATGTAATTGGCTTTATGCATCTGTGATCTAACGGAAATATCTATGTCCTATGAAAATCAGACATATAAATTTAGGTGTTATTAAAGATTTATAAGATTAATTAATATAAGTGCTATAATTCTAGACTTTACTCTTTAGACCTGTATATTTTCGATTGCTTGTAACCAACCAGTCTAGCATTTTTTGGTGATTGTGAGTCCTTTGAAGTAAATTTTAATAACCTATTGTTTCTGCTTTTACTTTTATTTGTTTACAAAGACATATTTTTTGATTTCTTAATATTAGAACGTGTATATCACGTATGTTTGGCAAAATGACGCCAAAAACAATAACACTCCTTTACTTCTGCTGCCGCGAACGAATTTCGGCAGCCTTATTTGCGGTGAACGCACTGAGTCCTATAAAGGTGTTAATACGGCGTAAAGTAAGGAGTGACATGTACTGAGTTAGAGACCGAGATAAACGTACTTAGAAAATTGATGCCACGTTCATATCGCATCGTTTTCTCGAGTTAATCAGCTGCGTATATTTTAACATACTTAATTTTTATCACAAAGGAAAATCCAGAACGTATTTGTAAAGCCTATTCAATTATCTAGAATATGACTTCAAGTACACTCAAGAAAAAGTTAAATTTTGCATATTTTGTATTCTTTTAACTTTAAATTACATTTTTTCGCATAAAAAATCGACTTAAAATACGAATCAAGTGTAAATATAAATTTCCTCAAAAAACGTTGAACCTCATATTCTAGAGAATTTAATTATCTATTAAATAAGTCTACATTCAACCAAATTAGTTTAGCAAAATGCTGTCAATCGTGTACACAAAACCGAAAAAACATTCATAGAAAAACTCGTTAAACGTTTTGTAAACATAAAACTACTTCTTAATGAGCTTTATAAGCTATAACTTCATAAATTCTGCAGGTATCGACTTGAAATTTTGAGGAAATATTCTTGAATAGTTTAGGTATTGACTAAACTTACAACTAACAGTCAGTTCCTAACCTAACATGTTTCAAATCGAATTTAAACTGCTTTTGCGGTATTTTAAAATTTCATAACCAAACAGAAGTTGAAATTATACTACTTATTCTTGTTAATTACATCAACTATTTCACAAATATAACTAGACAAAATAATTAGTTCCCTTGTAACGTGATCAAATAAGTGCAGAAAGTTAAATATGGCATAGAATATTGCAGAATATTACGCATATATTAATGCGTTGAGTTTGACGACAAAATAGACAAGTGTAACCAAATGAATTCATACCACATGTGACAAATCTAAAGCCGGAAGATTACGCATCACCAGACTAAAGATTCGTGTAGCCTGCAACGCTTTTATGGCACACGTAATACGAGTTAGCATAACATAACGCCGGATAACATAATATTTTCATATTACCCCAATCTCGGCAACTAGAAGGCAACTGAGACGAGTTCGTACGATCTGCGCTAATAAAAGCAAACTTTGCGTGTTCATGCTGCATTCGCAGCATTTTAGCGAGTGTGGAGGAAATCTGCATACTCCCTTATCTTTATCCTTGCATTTGGATATAAATTTCGGATTACGCAATTTCGGGGGGCTAATCCGTGCGCGACGACTAGCCTTTACAGCTGAAAAAAAATAAAGCTTGGAACTAGGAATACGCGGTGGAACAAATTGCTAACATATGTGTATTTTTCTTATCTTTCAGCACAATGTGGGAGGCCTTTGGGAATGGAGTCTGGCGCCATCAAAGATATGCAAATATCGGCCAGTTCTGCCTACGATTCTGGCAGCGTTGGTCCACAACATGGGCGGTACGTTTGTCTTTATATTATATTATGTGCGGTTGCCTTTGATATCGTTCTTTATGGTTGGAAGTATTACAAAAATTCAAGGTATTTCATGAATGTAAGTTTCAATTTTGTTTACTGTGCGTATGAGTTCCTTTCCAGATTCTTTTATAATTTATTATACTTCACACATTCGCTTTGAATGTGCTTCTGAACATACGACTGAAGGAAAACTACAAAATGTCTTATTGTTCAAACATAGTTTTTTTTATAATTAACAGCCATTATTCTGAGTGATTTTAAGACCGAGGCAATTATGACACGAAAGAGGCAATTATGAAAAATAAAGATTAGAAGTTATATTTGAGACATCATCTGAAAATGTTAAATTTTTCAGAAAAAAATCTTTGGAAATTTGTAGTTTCCGGCTAAACTAATGCAGGTAGCTTCACATAGTCGAAAAGAAGAAGAGTTGATGCTTCCAACGATTGGATATTTCATAATGTACAGTTTATAATAAGGGTACTATGTCTCTTCAAAATTGATGAAAATTGTAATTTTTTGAATTTTTGAGTAAATCCGCTTTTGAAAATTATATTTTCCAGCCAATTTCATACAGATAGCAAACTTTCCTTATCATAGATGAAAAGAAGAAGAGTTTATGCTCCTAACGCTGCGATTTTTAATTCCGCACAGCTTATCATGAGGATATTACGTCCCACCAAAGTTGACGAATATTGAAAGAAATATATTTTTTTCATAAAACGCGCTTGGTAAGATTGTATATTCGATCCAAAGTAATAAAAATAGCTGATTTTATTTAAATAATCGAAAGGAGGAATAATTGTTACTTCGAATGACGTGACGCCTAGAATGAGCTTTTGTCAGCTTTACTTTAAAAATATAGAACATTTCTTTAATTTAAGTAAAAAAAACATATACTTTATAAAATATGCATGGAATATAATAAATAATTATGATGAATTGCCAATTTACAAACTCTACAAAATAGCTTACCAGGAACTAGCTGTTAGTCGATGACCTAATAATTTAAAAGTGGTTTTCATCCATAAATTATAGTATAGATTGAATAAATTTATGATATATGCTCGCGTTATTTATTAATATTTATGTTTCCATACAGACGTTTATTCATTTGTTTATTTGATCAATAAAATATATACTAATAACCCAGATAACCTTGCATATTCTAAAGAAAAACTGGGCCGCAGTAAATAACTACAATCGAATTTGTCGAGACATGTTCACTTTTTGCTGTGGCAGCAACTGTGCTGGCATTTTTCTAGTTATCAAACAATAATTATCGATAGTAAACGTATTCGCATAGTAGAGCCACCGTATTTGCTGCTCTCTACTCTAATACTCATAAAGGCATCGACGGAACTTCCATTTCGAATTCCAATACTGCCTGCTAAAAATGCAAGTTATATCAAAACGCTTTTATAGTTCATTAAAAAATACTATTTTCCACAAAACAGTATTCATTTTTTTAAATTTTCTCGTAGTTGAGTGTAATTATTTCGAGGAATATTAAAAGTTAATGTATTTTGTCGTTTTATATATTTTTCTAACTATTAGTATATTTCGTACGAAGTATGAAGGATAAAATCGGCACAACCACAGCAATATGTGCCAGATGTTGTTAGCCTGCGTTAACCGAACGCATTTTTATTCCTCTGCACATCTTTATTTTTCCATTTTCTCCAAACGAATGCTGCGATTTGCTTCGGGAAATAGCGAATTGAGCTAGAATCGTTAAAAAACGTAATTAGAATCTATAAAAACTGTTGCACACTTGCTACAGTTTAATATAGTCCTAAAAGTAGTATATAAAAATGGGATTTAAGTTTATTTACACTAAAATAATTCATTTTTGTTTCAATTTCGTAAATTGATGTATGACAAGGCTATTTGTATTGCAATGACGCAGGATGGGGGAATTGGAATGGATGAAATTCAACCGTTCATTTTTATGACGAGTAGACGAGTGGGTTTCATATGCAAACGATATATTTCAGACTTAGGAACGACAAAAACGGCGGCGCCTGGTGTCCCAGACAGATGGTGTCGCGCGACGCCAAGGAGTACTTGGAGATCAACGTCGACGATCTGCACGTCGTCACCGCTGTGCGTACGCAGGGCCGCTTCGGCAACGGCCAGGGTCAGGAATACGCCGAGGAGTATATGATTGAATATTGGCGACCTGGTTTCGTCAAGTGGACGCGTTGGAAAAGTCGGGAGAATAAAGAAGTAAGTCAATCAAATAATGCTCCTATAAACGTCGTTTTCTGGTACATTCTTCTTCTTTTTCTTTTATACACATTCTTGTCTTATTTGCTTATTAGGACTGCTCTATCTTTTCTTTAGTTTCTGATAGTTCAGAATTGTAGGGTTATTGGTTATTGTATGATTAACCACAGTTTTTTTTTTGTATGTGACTTTACCTTAAGTCGGTAGAATAAGGAATACCGATGAAATAGGGGTTAAAGAGTGTGTTCTTAGATAAACCCTTGGAATATGAGTGTTGACGTTCGTGGCTTCTGATGGAAAGGACCATGTATCATTCCCTAGAAGGAAGTCATAGGAAGAAAGGAAGATGCAGAAATCTCCAGTGTTCACATTTAAGAACTCAACATGTAGGAGTTGAAATTATAAGCTTCCGATTGGGTCACAAACCAATGTCGGTAGCCCGTTTTCGTAGCGTAGTGATCGCACTGGGTTCCACAAAGGTATTAATATGACGTAAATGAAAGAGGGACGTATACTGAGTTGGCAGTCCTGTCTAGTAGCACGGTGAACGTACGGAATATTTGTGGCAAAAATAAATTCCGAAAAAAGAAAGATCTCACATAAAACAAGCTTTCGTATATATCGAATAGTAAAAAATAAGCAAATATTTCACACAAGTAAATGGAAAAATAAAACGACGAATGTGGAAGTCGAGTGTAGTTTACTGTAATGTGGAACTAATAGCACGGACAAGCGTTTGCGATAGCTTTGGCCCCGTTCAAGAATCCACCAACCGAAGTTACTTAGTTAGGATAAAGACCCACGTAGAAGTGGGTCTTCGGATAAAGTAAATAGGAAACTTCAACACCTTCTTCGACTCCATTATGTAGTAATTAAAGTTCCGCAAATAGTTTTACACTTCTTGTGCGGGCGAAGTCGCATCGTTTTAGTTTTACCACTTTTATGCGAAGCGAACGTGCGCCAATCCTCAGGCGAAGGCGTCGGAGAGCTTAGCGTTTATATATGCGCCCCGACAGAACTTAAAAGTATTACGCGATGTTTTACGCCCTCGTTTTTCGTTTTAGTTTTCGCGGGACCACCGCGGAGTCGTAATAACTAAGAATTTCCTACGCTCAACATGTGCAAAGTTAAAGATTGGAAGCGATGTGGAAGTTTGAAGGTAATGGCTTGAATCGTTGAATAAACGGAAGGGCTGAAAGGTGCATGTATAACATTGGAAACCGGCGGAAATTATGTATAGGAAAAGCCACCCGACGTCCACGGTAGAGTGGTGGAGTGTACTTTGCATAATTTACACTCATTTTTAATTTTTCTACACCTTTGTGGGTGCTGCACTTTTACATTCGCGCAGTTGGTATATAATCTTTAATCTGCCCACGACTTAATCGGCAATTAGGTTGTAATTAGTGTAGTCTGGCGTGGTATTTTTAAAATGTATTACGGAGGAGGTAAAATTTTAAATATTGACAGCATATTTGGCGAAATATTATTATAATAATTGATAACGTATCAAACCAAATTATGTCATATTTAAATATTTGATTAATTGTTTACATATGAAAAGATTATAGTGATTAACTAAATAAATTACCAACAAATTTGACTTGAAAGATAACAACATTTAAAAAGTGTTTAAAAACATTATTTAAAAATGTCTTTTTAAAACGTTGTTTTTATTCTGATTTGTTTTACAAATTCCAAAATTCATTCATATTTCTATCAATTCCCATGAACACAAGTCTATGTGTTCTCTTATCTAAATATCTCTTATCTTATTGTGTGATTATTGTAAGAACAATAAATGCAAGGAATTCAAATTATTTGAATATTAATTCACAGGTTGTTTTTCATACTCGTTTCACGCTATATTTGCCCTCAAATCGAATTAGTGAAATCAACCCGGTAATTCAACGAACCAGATTATTCATAAAATACCTGGTAACAAATGAATAATTCAACACATCATATTTTTGTTATACTCCGGAAATTCTTACAAAAAATATGTTTATCAACAATCCCTCAGAATCAAAAATCCATAGAAATATGTGTCTACGTAGTTTTTCAAAGGAGTTATTTGTTTATTAATTAAATTTGAAGATCAGATGTTGAAGAGAATTCGAGTATGAGAACGTAAATATTAAATTTCATTATTAGATTTTTTCCGTGCTAAGATTTGCAATGAGTTGCGTCTGTTTTGCCGCTCTTCGCATCACATTTTTTCGCGTATATAACGATGGATTCCTCGTCGTGGATTAAGCACGAAACATCTGTTTGCACGAACCGAATCACCCCCGGTGTGGTCTGACCGAATTTCGTTCCGTCATGAGCTTGAACGCCCATCCTGTATGCCTCGCTCGAACGTCAGAATAATAACGTTCGCGCGAAGCGACTCGTCGACGTTTTTCTTTTGCTGCCTGATCCGCCGCGTTTTCGCATTTAGCGTATTTTTGGCTTTCATTGGTTCTTTTGTAATGGGGCGCGCTCCCTTTACCAGGCGGCACTCGTCTCGACTTGTTATTCAATGGTTTGCAAGCGTTCGGCGCTGAAATCTCGGAATTCTAGTAAAAGAAAAACAATTCGCGGCGTAAAGTTTTGGTGAGAAAAACCGAAGAAATATAATAAAGGCCGCCGCAAGTGTTTGGTAGCAAATCCTTCGCTCGAATAACGCGCACAAGAACAAAGGCGTCTGGTTATTAGTAGATCTGTTATCATCCAGCTTATATGAAATTTTCTGAATCGTATAAAATCATTGTTGGTTGGTTTTGAGGGATTTTGAGCTTGTATTTTTAGGAGATCATATAAAGTATTTGGATTATTTGAAAGTTTATTTTAAGTTTTTGGGTATTTAGAGCAAAATTTGTTTATTATTCTTAAGTCTTAAGTTCGATAAAGGTCCTTCTATCATATTCATAAGTTTTTCTGATATTTTACATTCATTATATCCTTTTATCACTTTCGAGGGTTTTTATAAAAGTCTATTCGCTGGCTTTGCTAATGTGATTACCGGGCAGAAAAGCTAGGCAAAATTAGAAAATATTCTAAACGCAAAAGAATGTTTTTAAAGACTAATTTTAAAGCATTTAAACATATTTAAGACATACCAGTGTATTATGAAATTAAAATACGCAGTTATGTAGCATTTTCAATAGTAAACTCCTTAAAAAGAAGAAAATAAAACACGGAGTGAGCATGGGGTGGAAAAATACAAAACGGAAGTGGGACATGCCGCCGTCGTCGTTGAAGAGAGGAGGCGCATCCACTTATAGACTCTAATAATACCAGATTTGGCTAATCCAACTCGACGACTTTTAAAGAAACCTCGAATCCGTAATCGCTTTCCGCTCCACTGGTCGCATAAATAAATGCGCCCTCAAAGTCTTCCTAGTTTTACTACCCAACGCGAGAGGTGGAGTTTCCGCGTGCATCTTATATGTATCGCACATTCACCAGCGGCAATAAAATTTGCACAAAATGCATGCAAAAGTTGGCGCGTCAGCCAACGAGCTGCTGTAAAACGCGTCTCAGTAGTTTTTAAGTCAATTTTCCAACGTGAATATAAGAATTTACAACAATTTTTGAAGAGATTTCTACAAGTACAATAGGGTGCTTGTTTCAAACTTTCGCATGAAAAAGTTCGGGCAGGTTTCAGCATTGTTGCGATATGGAAACGGTCGAGGAATCTATTGATTTAACATGTACATGATAAAGCCATTTATCTCAATATTCCAATTTCATCCACCTGCCATTTCTCGTTCGATTTCGATTTTTCAATTTTTACAGTTTTATTGGGAAAAATTGCTTGCATTTGTTAGTTATATTTGAATGTATGAGTTACATGAATCTGGGAAACGCACAAAAAGTGTGTCAATATTAATTTGTAATCGTCTAAAATATATTTGGTAATAACATATATCTAGATTCCTTTTTATAGTTTTAGACGTTTCTAGAGCACAATCCAGTGGTTATTGAATTGAGTTTCGTTGGTTAATAATTTGTCAACCTTCATTCGTAATCTTCATAAATAAGTGCTTTTTAATTTTAATATTTCTTTATTGTTTACAAAATATATAGTGCAGAACATAGATGTGTGCTGATTTTTGTTATCTCTAATAATATTTTCGTAACGTGTTATCCGCCTTAGAGGTTTGGATGCGAGAGCGTGTTTATATCCTTTAGGGATCTTGATTGGTTTGTTTATTTAATTATTACAAATTTTACATTATTTCTACCTATTATTATTACTATTCGTAATCTTCAAAATTCAAATTAGATAATAACAAATTACTACGTTTTCTATAGTTTCTAGATATTTTAAAGCTCAATCTAGCGGTGAAAGAATGAAGTTTCGTTGAATTCAGGCGAAATTCAGGGAAATATATCGGTGAATCAAATGTTTTTGTGCTAAACATACTGCCTCTCTTCTTTCACCATTTATCTTATAGGATCTTATCTAAGAAGCAATGACCTGAGATATTTTATCAATGAAATCTCGCACCAATCACGCATATTAAATGCAGGATGCACAGTGCATAAATCGGATAAACCATTAGTTCTAATGAAAATGCTTGAATATGTTGGAATGGCCGAATGTGGGACCATTTTAGCATACCAGGCGTTTCAGTTTCCGGTTGTCACAGATGAAATGCCACCCTTCCATCCATATCACCTCCATGGCTGGTGTGCTGGGGTTGGAAGCACCGAACAATCGCATATTCAAATGACACATTAAGCTACGCATAATGGAATCGTGCATATACAAAGTGTTTAATTACATATACTCCACAAACGCATTTCACCGAAATCGCGGCATGAAACATTGTTAATTCCTGAGAGTTGCATTTTTAATCCACGCAATTCTTTGTAACGCTCCGAAATTCTTCACAATGCGATGGAATTGAACCACTTTTATGTTTTTGTAGTTCATTGTAGAAGCATAACTTATCACAGCGAACTGCCTGAGGCTTCCTTTCGCATCGCAGTGTGCTCGTTATCGTCGTGCATGATCTTCTGAAGCGATTCCTGCGCTTTCTGCGCGTACGTACGTGCTGATATCATAGGATTCTATCAAGTGAAGTGTGGCGCTTCTCGTTGCGCTGCCTACCGCCTCTGCTGCCCGACGTGCATTGCGAGTATGTCGCACCAGTTTATGAATTGCGAACGGAATTGAAAGTGTTGCACTTGCCCAAAAATTTCCACGCTCGGAAATCGTCGATGCGCAGCTGCATTTCACGTTGCGCCTTTGTGCCCGCGCCGTCCGCCGACGACGTCGTTATCCCCCGCGCCGAAAACCATTATGATGGCATGCGCGAGCTTAATGAAGATTAACCATAAACCGTCGCAAATGTGGCGGATTCGTTTTATTTAGCCCCCAGCAGCAGTAAAATGAAATGACCATTAAGTCGAGTGGCTTTTTACTCGTATCGTGCTGTTGAGTGTCGTTTAATTGATGGGCAGTGTGTTGAAACACATGAAATTAAATTGGCCCAGCATAGACGCCGAAAGAATGCGCTAGCAAAGCGTTGGCCAACATGTTTAAAAATGGAAAAATCTGACTAATGTTGTATATGTTAATTTGGCACAGGGGCGAAGATTAAGGAAAAACGCAATTTCAGCAACTAACCCTTCACGCCTTTGGGCGAATGGTCTCGTGCTGATCCCGGATAACGTTTTTGTGTGTACATAACAAACGGCGGCGTACGTGCTAATGAGCGAAAAATTATAAAAGCACTATTTGCATTCGGACCCTCGAAAGGATTCAGTCGCTAATGAAAAGGGTGTGAAACGGCCCAAATGGGTATGTGGACACGTATGCATTTAATTTGTGCGTATTATACTTGAATGCGCGTTAAATTTCGGCGGGCGTCTGATGAACGAACGAGACGGACGGGTCTGCATACATTGCACAAATGTTTGGGGACCGAAATGAAATACATGATTTAAGCAAACCCACAGCTATTACGACAAATACACACTATTTGTTTTCCTTTTATTTTTGAAACGTATACGATAGGAACCAAAAAAAGATGAAAGAATGTGAATTCACATAATTTTATTTTTTAATCGAAGAATCACCGTAAAAAAAATAAAAGATAGATTTTACAAGAAGGAAAAGATTAGTAAACTTTCTATTCGTTTAGAAGTAAAGATTATTCTTTAAAACATTTTTACTTATTATAAAGTGTATAAATTGATCCAATATGAACCTAACCTAACCTACTGAATATTGTCAATAACTCTTCTTTTTGTTACAGCTACTTTCCGGTAATACCAACACGTACACGGTGGTGGAGCAGAAATTAGAACCACCCGTTATCGCCACCAAAATCCGCCTTCTTCCCTACAGCGATCATGTGAGGACGGTGTGCATGCGCGTAGAATTAGTCGGCTGTAAATCTACAGGTATGTTTGCATACTCTCGGCGCCTTCACCATCGCTGTAATTCCGTTTTCGCATACTTTTAATTCCGAGCACAATTCAATCAATACTATTACAATTTTAATAACCTTACTTGAATTTAAATCAAATATAGCCTTCTCTACGAATACATTACAGGTGTTTACTCTTCCCAGCTATAAAGCTGAGCATGCATCAATGAGGCTAGCTAGCCTAAAAATGATTTCTTCAGAAAGATAATGTTCTCTGGATTAGATTGATACCAAAATTATTACAGGCTCTACTGAATTTGTCCTTTTAGAACTATGATAATTGATTAGTTTCAATAATTTAATAATATATTGGCAAATAAACGCAACAGGCCCACCTGGGCAGCTCAGTTGGTAAGGTTTCGGTCTACCAAGCAGTCGGACGGGGTTCGAGTCCCCGGGATGGGCACCCCACTAGTGTGAATTTATTATTAAATAAATTCACACAAAAATCACTTGTATAAATTCACATTACAAATTCTCACACTCTTAACACACTCACATACACTCTTAAAATCACAATATTAATCCACACCGACAACAAAAGGCACAACTCAACAATCGCAATGCGCAACTCACAA
>JAODAC010007447.1:0-29085 GCA_027575185.1 Mimaenictus wilsoni
ATATATATGATTTAACAATTCATTAAATTTGACTTGTTTAACAATTAATATCTAGTACGTAATAACAGTAACAACAAAGTTTGCGTCGACGAGTATGGCATTAAATTTTGATTACGTTCCGAAAGGTATACGCGAATAGAAGCGTTCATTAATTAGTCGCTGCGTGAAAATTCCACAACTATTCCGCACGTCGCTCGCACATATTTGACATATGCAAATGACGCGCAGTTCATAGTCGTAGGAAGTTATTATGCGAAATTAAGTTTAGAGAGAGCCCGCCAGGGAATTGTTAAGTTAGGCGATGGTGGCGCACAGATTCGAACAGGGCGATAAAGTCAACCGGCGTATATTAGCATCGTCGGGGTGAGATGTAGAATACTGAAGAGCTACATGGGAAGCGGCGGTCGTCGGGCGGCGCCGGCGGCTGGTTGCGCCGCACCGCGCCCACTTTTCGGTAGGCACGTGAAATTGCTAGTAATAAATTGATCGCATATTGGTACATGCGCTGCACATTCAGCCTCCACACACCACGTGGCAGCGCAATTCCACTTTTAATAGGAAATAATATCGCTGACCTGGACAGACATGCATCCTTGGCGTGGGTGATGCAGGACGTTCAGAATTTATTCGCATGCTGACTAGCATACACTCAACAACAGGTGATCGATCGCTTTTATCTCGGTGCGGATTTAAACTTGATTTTTTTTGTTATTTGCGTTTGCTGAAACGGAAATTGATATTTGGTACAGTCGATGGTTCTCTGCGCTTGAAAGTTCGTGTGTTATTTTGCTGTTCACAAATCGGCTTTCAATTGCTGATTGCATGGAATATTTCTAGTTTTGAATTTTGACATTTGTTGCGGATATTACGTCAAGATAACATCACTATCCTTAACGACATAAATAAAAGCATGCTGTGATTTAACTATCTGTGTAACCAACAATTACCAAGGATTACGAGGTTACAAACTGACCTCAGCAATTTAGTATTATCTAATGATATACCATACTTTTGATAACAAAGAAATGATGTTACACATTAGTATGCTCATTATAAGTCGGAAGATGTTAATAAGTACCATTAACCTTCCCCTAACACCACATTAACGACTATCATCAACGAAGGAGCAGTTAACATAATTTTTTTATCATTTTAAATGATCACTTCAAGAAGTGGCATGTGAATGTTATTCCTTCATTGTCCATTCCTTTATTGATGATATTGCTTGTATTATGTTTTCATTGATAAAATGCCAATTCTGCTGATTCAGTAAAAGGTATTACGCAAGCATGTTTTTTCGTGAAATAAGCATTCAGCTTTCGGCTTAAAACCGTCCCAACAAAAACCGGGTATAGCGCTGTGTATGTATCTTATGATATTTGCGTATAGATTTATTTTTAATACAATTCTTCAAACAAAAGCACGCTTAATCGTTTTTATGCCCTCCTAAACTCCAACATCCGAACACGCGCCGGCAACAATGCGCGTGTTCGGATGGTATTTTCGTTGCGTGTTCCACTTTGCGCCCATCTTTCCGCCCTCATCCCAATGCGCCCTCCAGCTGAAATCCACAGCGGATTTTCCGCCAGAAACAAACATATTCTATATACAAAAGAACATGAAGACAAGGAAGACAAGGCGCATTTATGAAAGTACCGCAGCGCCGCCAGCATCGGTATTCCGCGCGCGTATTGGCAACAAAACGCACCGGAAAGGATATAAATAATTTTCATTCAAGCAGTCCCACGCGCGTAGTAAATAGATGAATTATTGGGCCGCTTTTCTGATTACCGTGTTCATTACCCTGTGTTTCCGTGTTTCGCATCGACGGGCTTTTTGTGGTGAGTAGGGCAAGCCCGACACTAGTGTGCGGCCTATCATTTATGGTCAACTGTATAAAAAAGAAAAAATATTAGAATCATATAAGGAAACAAAGAAAATCTCGAAACGCACCGAAAACATAGGACTCAAGGCTACGTCTATCAAATGAAATTACTTTCTGTTTACCTTCGACTCCTTTACCTTGGGCACACACAATTGTAGTCATCGGTTTCGCTGGTAGGGACCCAATAAATTCATTAAATTCTCAGTACCGGATGGGCATAGCTACTACCGCTGTCGCATATCTCTTGCGATTTAATTAGTCTTGTGTAATTTACATCGCTTTCAATTATGGGAAATTATGTTTACATCTATAATTGAAACTTTGGAGGGAGAACAAATGGAATAATACGTTCCGAACACTGAAATAATCTTAGCAAATGACATTTTAATTATTCCGAATTTTACAAATTCTTTATTAGCAATATTTTTTATTTTATTTTATTGTATTTTATAGTACCTATAAAAAACAAAGAAACGATTTTATTCTCAACCTTATCTAAACTTTTTAGTACTATATTTAGTAATATTCAATTATCAATGACCTGTGTTATGTGCCTGTTTGTTTCTTGCTATTTTGTTGGTTTTGAATGTAAAATATTATGACATGTGCGAATGTTAAAGCATGGCTAGCATTGTAAAGAGTAGGGATACTTAAGTTTCTTTTTGGAGTTTTTAGTTTAATAAAATCAGTCTTGATCTTAACCAGCTAGACGAAAGTCTTGTACTAATCTTGATAGACACTGTTTGGGCAGAGTTTCGATACTCGATTTAACTCCCACGTTAAGGTACCCCGATATAGTGTTGCGTTTATAAATTGAAAGACTTAGAAATAATTCATACATAGCATCCGGACTCCAATCCTACAAAATATACAATAGCTGTAATAACAAGTAATATTACACGGGAGACGGATAATCATAAAATATAAAATAATATTAATAAATAGATAACGGACAGATATTATTTACAGGTTCCTATTTTTCAGTAGCTCTGTTGACACATGGAGGCGTCTGATACAGTTTCAAACAAATTGCACGTGGATCGCCTCGGATAGTGTCGCCAACTTATAATAAAAACCTGTCCCCGCAGGGTATATTTATAGAAATATAAACGTTTAACATGGCCGACAACATGGCATGCCAACCCAAACGGCGACATCGCGTAAACCCGTTGCCCACGTATTCGAAGAAAGCCCCCCACCCCGGTTGAAGGGGCGTTCCTACAAGAATGCGTAGAATGTTCAAACCATAAATAAGGGCGTTAGTTCCACGAATGTGTAATAAACGTTACTATTGCACCAACAAACAGTTGTTGTAAAAGTTATTTAGGTGTTTTAGTTTAGCGCGAGCCGTGAGCGTTCCCGCCACTATGCTAGACAGGTGGGCGAATGATAAATCCTTGTCCTATGATTGGTGTCATTTTCCCCCTGAACTCTGACAGGTAATTGAATACTGCATTACAAGATTACCGGGCGGCAGCCGTACGTCTCGTAACTAATGTTTTATTTAAGAGTCATTCAGTTACAGAGACAGGACGGAAGAACAGCCGGTGCCGAAATAAGGTTATGCCATCAAAGAGTATTACGACATAAAGGGATGAGATTTTTTCTGGTAAGTTGCGCAAAACCACCTGCAAGTGACAGAGTTTGCAGGTTTGCTAAGTTATTCAACATGATTTTCTATGCATTTTCTTGGATTTGGAGAAAATGAAGTAGAAGTTAGATTATGTATAGGTCTCAATTTCACAGCAGCATCAACGAATAGATGCTTGAAGCTTCTATTATCTGTGATAACAGGGGGAAATATGGGATTCGCAATGCGTGTCGCGGGAGAAATCAATCGTTTAGCAACACGCAACACGCAGAACGCGGAAAGATGTCGATGGAGATCTATATCGACATCTCAACTCGGATGCAACAAAACACGGTACAAACGTCTTAAAAATGATGATATTTGAGGGTGAATATCTTCAGGCAGGGAGACTTCCGGTATATTTGAGACATCCCTGATTTGTTGCGCCCCTAGAGAGTCATATACCCTACAGTTCGAAGATAGAGGAGATGATTGAATACATGACACAATCTACCTCTCTGGAAAACAGTTTTCCATGATTAAATCACCTCATCAATGAGTTGTGTGACTTTTAAAAATCGCATAATGTTCTAAGGGAAAGTTTAAGTATGACATAATTAAACAGACAATCCTGCGACGAACTCTCTACCTTGAAACGTATAAACTAACTTGTTTTATACCATTAAATAAGGAGAAAATCTAAATTTATATGTTCGAAGTACCTTGAAACAAGTATATTGATAATTTCGTAGAGTAGAAAAAGTTTGCGAAAATTTGAAGCTTTACGAAACGAGTAAAGTTAAGAAAAGATCAATCCTTAGGGCAATCATTTTCGGACACAGTGTCAGATTGCTTTTGGTCAACTTGTTGCGCAATAATGGTATATTTAGCACGAGCGCTACCCAACTGAAGTGGGTTGGGAAGAATTTATTTCACACATGCCTCACTGCAAAGTTTGTACGCCTCGCAGGAGCGCGTGTGAACGTGTTCGATAACTTTCGTGGTCACAGTCACACAATGATTGATGAAAGAATGCACGTCCAACGGCCGAAAAAAAGGACATCCGAAATAAACGAACAAAGCACCACCGAAACGACAACACGAAATCAATCTGTTCCCATTTCCGTCACAAACACACGGTTTTAATAAAAATGAAGGGGGTGGATGCGCGTCCGCTCACAACCGCTGTTATAAAATATGAAAAGTCCTCGTTGCAAAACCGGTTAACTATCGCACGTGCAATTCCGTTCGTGAAATTAAACTTGGAAATATAAGACACCCGGCAATCTGCGTAATTTAAGTTAATTAAGCTGACGGTAATTGCACGTAAGACGGGCCAGGGAAAAGTATGCGAGCAGTCACCACTTCCCGCTGCTCCCAGGAGCACCCGTCAACGCTTCGACTGCTGCCATTTTCGCCTTAGTCGAGTGAAAATCCTAGCCAGCGACGTAGCCATCCCGAAGGATTTTATAAAAGTAGATGGTGTATTACGCATTTTCGGGGCGCATTCGTGTCCTTACTCGTATGTCATATATATGCAAATAAATAAGATGGAATTACGTGCGAAAAGAATGTCGAAACTGAGACGCGCCCACACCAGTATGAGACTTATCGGCGTTAGAGGGCGAGTGTGCGTTCCTGGATGTTGGTGTGGGTGGTTGGAGTTGAAGTCGACGATGATGTGCCAGTATGCGTGGTGTATTGTGTGCTATTGCCTGACAACTCCAGTCAACTCGTAACTAACAAACTGTAGCCGAACTGGCGGCGGCTGTTCGCACGCATACTCGCACACGTACATACAGACACCGCCCCCCGCCCCCACGAAAATTCCCAGAGGAGGCCGACTCGCTTACCGGCAACCCACCCGCACTCACGCAATGCGGCGAATTTCGTGCGCGTCCCGCGTTTTTCCAGCTGCTCTTTCGAATTTGCACGCGCATCCACTCACGAATATCATCTCGCAGGACGCACGTAGAGATATATTTACAAGCGTATTATTCCGTTGTAAAATGAAACGAGGGATCATCGCACGCAAGTGCCAGAAGAAAAAAGAACCACAGACCTTGGCGAAGTTGTATCTACTAATTAAGTGTAATTTATCATAATTTTCGCCCAATGAGTGAATTTTTATGAAAAACGAGGCCTTGAGTGCTTTTTAACTATTACTATGCATATTTTAGTTCAACATTCCTTCTACAACTCGATAGGAGGTATAAAATACTAGTCATCCCCTAGTTTAGTTGGAGTTGCTTGAAAAAGTTCGTTATTTTTCATCGGAGGGATTACATTTTTTTGCCTTATATAGGCTAAACTTAGATTAGTTTTGATTGTAGACCGTCAGGAGTGTAAGCTATTGCGCATGAAATTGCACAATCATTCTTTGGCTTGACAAGACTGCAGTTATTAAAAAATATAAGACCCTTGAATGGTATAGTGAAACCTGCGGAACGAAATCCAGCCTTGAAGAAAAATAGATGTTTTCTGTATCTATATTCTATTCACCTGTAATATACAGAAACCTGTCCATATCGTAAAATTTTGTTCGATCCGGGACTTTCCGTTACAAGCAGGTTTCACTGTATGTAGTTCATTAGTATGGAATTAGTATTTTTCATTTTAGGCTATTAATATAATAGTGTTATAATTAATTATGGAATTAGATTATGTTCAGTAAATTTATAAAGCAACGCGGATTTAATAATATAATGTTTCACATTAATAAGTTATATGCATTTTCACATGAAACATATAAACCATTAACTTTAGTAAAACATTAAATTTACCACAACAACGTTCTGCCCAGGTCACTTTTGCGAAATCACGTTATCAAATGGCGCAAGTAAACAATTAGAATGTAAATTCGAGGGAGGATTGTATATGTGTTTTCGCAACGTAATTCAATGCGTGCGGCGAGCATTATTGCAAACTCCAAGGAAGTATACCAGGCACAATAAAGCATGTTTAACATATTCGAGAACAATGCGGCTCTTTGTTGGCCAACAAAGACGCTGTTTGTGCCAACTTGGTTTTGCGTCAGGTAAGTTTGGTTAGTATTGTATGCCATACACCGCGAGGCGCATGTTAAGGCAGAAGTTGGCAATTTCTCTGTGAGCGAAACGCCGGCAGTTTGTAGCAGGAACGCAAAATTACATTTGATATGTACGCGCGAAATCAAATTCGAAATTAGTGAACTGTGATAGTGTCATCTCGGGCGCTTTACTGTTGCACATCGTCGTATACATGTTCTCGCTGCTACTGCCGCTGCCGACGTAGTCCAAACTACACACCGCCGCCAGCAAGATATTACAATGGCGGAGTCGGATAATAATTTAGCGCGATGCATTTCAATTGGGCGAGTCACAAAACTGTATTGACATAGGCGCATATACGAATAACTAGCACAATCAGCTAAATCTATCGTTAGTTTAGTGCCATCAAGATGGGACTGGGACGGATTAAAGGGAACTAAATCGGTTTGATTTAGACGTTTTCGAACGCCTCGTTTGTGTGCTCTGTGGAGTGATGAATGCCCGGGGCAAGGAGTGTGTTTAAACTCATTGCTGTTGCGGTTCGGACGTTAGGATTTCCAGGTTTTCCTCTCAATTTGATTCCTTTTGTATTTGGCAGGGTAGTTGTGGTGGCAGTGGTCCGATTCTCAGAAACCAGCGATGCGTTTTTCCTACAACTCAACCGGTCATTCTGTGACTGACTATATATAACGAATATATTTTTTAGAAAACATTTCACGGAAGTTCATCATGTACACAAATAGACGTTAATATGTACTATGTTAGCTAAAATCATTTCGTATCTGTCTGGATTCCCACATATTGTACTTCTTGTTACGCATGGCATCTATTTTTTAGAAATAATCAGTATAGCCTTAAAATGAAAAAAAAAAATAAGATGAACATTAAGAAGTTACATTAAAACATTATAAAATCATATAAAATGAAAGACGCAATTATTAAATTTCTTTCTAGAAATCATGACTTATTATTGCTCCCATGTCTAGAGTTACAATTCGCCTCATGTATTCTAGATTTAGAAAAGCAGACCTAACTTTCACAATGAATATAGATGGTTTTTCTTTCAAGGTGGCCATTAAGAAGTTACATAACTGTATACATGAAATTATCAAAAATATAAAAGTGTTTTTATCACCCGAAACAGTTAATTTTCTCGGCAATTACACCGAAAAGAAGTTATAAAAGGCACCCGGGAGATTATATTAAATTGCAGTTTGCCGACGCTCGACGATATTAAAATCGCCTGAGAATGTACCAATTACACGCAGAACGAGCGATAAGAAAAATGGCAGATGTAAATCCACGCAAAGACAAGGAGAAATTTGCCGTGTGGCATTGGTGAATGGATTCACCCAGTGTGGTTGTTGTGAGGGGACTGTGGGGAGGAGAACAACACGTTGAAGCATTCGCAGCAAACATACAAAAGTTGACAAAACATGCGCTTGTTTTATCGTCGGCGTGCAATTAAGACATTTACAGAATGTATTAATTAACTTAAAATCTTGTTTTCCAAATCCGTCGCCGTCGGATTTGACTCTCACGCAAGGAGGCCAGCGTAGGTTGGAGATGGAGGGAGTTAGGAAGAGGAAGCGTCCCAGGAGTGTGCTCGGTTTTGGGGCGGTGGCGGCGGAAGCGGCAGAAGGACGCAAGCGGCCACACCCGGCGTCTTTAAGAGGGTTTAAATTAAACGGGCAATTAAATGCCGTCGAAACAAACATTCGGTAGCCTTAATTTGCCTTTTCCTCGCCCGAATCCACGCTGTGCATCTTAAATCGCAAATCTGCCGTTGCACGGCTGTTCTGCCGTCGCCCCAACGAGATGGTGACTTAAAGCTGGAATTTAATTCAGATGGAATAAAATTGCTTATTTATTTTTATTTGCCAATTTTGGAATGTAATTTTGGTAGGAGGGAAATTGTCGTCAACTAGCGCATCTGAATAGTTAATATCATGTTTACTAAACATAATAATTTATGTAATGATAATTCATTTTATTATTATTCAGTAAAAAATAACAATAATTCACCTATTTGAAGGCTTATTATTAGTTTACGCTATTTTCTTTGGCATAATTTGCACAGAAGTGAATACATGCACAAGAATTACGTTGTAATATTCATTATTTACTGGCATTATCGCTTTGAATATACAAATTTGCATGTCCAATTAACAGTTAATAACTAATACCATCTACAACCAAAGAGTGAAAATAGCACAACTGAAAATTTGTGTAGATAGCATATTCGAATGTTTATTTGTTTATTTGCCCAAACACAAATTGAAATTGTATTTTCACTACATTCGGTTTACATATTTTATTTGCGTATGTAGTGTGTTATTTTTGGGTTCAACGTAACGCAAATACATTCCCGATGGTCTGGCGGAAAATATGTAGTTTATTAAATGTAAATATGTATTTATACGCCAAATGTGTGCAACCTGGCGGGCGGACTGCAGGGGCGTAATGTTGTTTTACGAAATTACATTCTCGCGTACCTAAAAGTTCCATCACGGCTGCTTTGTGCTGCTGCCAGCACCGCCCTGCAACCGCCACACGAGTTGCATCGAGCGCCATGTGGCACCATCACCAACCTCTCCCAAACGCCCTAATACGCGTTCTCTCGCGAGTGGGAAGATTTTTACGCGGCGGCGAAATGTGTGGTCGGTGGGCCGCCAGCGATGGAAAAAAGTTTGTTCTTTCGTGTCTTCTCGTGCGTTTTGCGAATGCGAAGGCGCATGCACATGAAAACGCATTTATACGCTAACGAACACGGACGGCCAAAGGGGGATACAAAGGAAATAAAACTTGAATGTAAACTATTCCACCCGTCGCCGAGGTTTTGCGCAGTAGCTGCGGCTGCAGCCGTTCTTTTCACCGCCGCCAGATTGAGGAATGATACGTTCTCATTAGTCATTTTCGTGTGTGCGCATATTATTCAGCGGTGGTAAATTTTATTCCAGAACTTTGTTGCCGCATTCTCTTTGGGCTTCTTTGGAGTGCAATTTTACTTTGTTATAAAACCATTGCAATATTATGAAGTTTGGTTTTATTTTACTCTTTCGTTTGCATATATTTTGGTTTATTGTACGAAGTTCTCCGTAGAAATATCGTCTTTGTTTCATTATTCATTTTCAGCGATTGTTATCCATTAAGAACTATATAATGCACCAAATAATGCACCAAAACATTTCTCATTTTTCAAAAAAATCGAAGTCGGACAATGCGTGAATGTCCTTTGTTAGTTTTACTCATTACTATACATAATTATACAACTTTCTTAACTAACATCCCCTCATAAATTTCTGAAATTAATATACTTCCTATACAATGAGGTATTATATAAACCTTTTCGAAGTATGCAAGTTTCCATGCAATTCAAATATTTTACAACAGTCAGAATACATTTTCAATTTAAGAACATTTAATTGGTTTTACCTTTTCATCTTTCCTTTCCTTGTTGCTACATTCCCCCCATTTAATATTCGTTTCTAATAGGCTGGATGCATTATTAATCAACTTTGAGTGTAAATTTCCTCAATTTTCCCATGATTCATAATTCTGTTTATTCTCTCCCTTTAATCAGATTCCTTGCATTGTAGAATATTGAAAATGTATAATTATTTTAGAGAGAAATTCCCTAAACTGAATTAAATATAAATTACTTCGTCATACCAAAAATTGTTCGATATTTTTTGAATAAGTTTCATTCATAGCTTGATAAAATCAGCATGAAATGAACCTTTTTAGGTATACTACCCATTGACATAATTTTCATAATGGAATTATGCGGTACATGAAATAAATACATATCTAGTGAAACTTTCAATAGTCATAAAACCTCATATCTATTGAAATCTACACATATGCAATACAAATAAAATAATAATTAAAATATCTTTGGCGTGGATAGTTTTTTTTCAGTTTTATAGCGATGTTCGGTATATTAGATTGTATAAATTTATATAAAACTCACCATTTCAATCCTGAGGCTATTGTACATTATATTTCATCCCAGTAGACTGATAAATGATTACGTCGTTAGTTCTTTATACTCTCTTTATGCCATCAACACATTACCCTGAATATACCCATTTTTCTAGCATACTTTTTACCCTCACTTATTTTTTTTGGCCCTGACGCACATAAACTAAACGCCCAGTATGTGCGGCGGTACCGGCGAAATTTAGTTAATTCAACAGCGTCCTCATAATGGCATTAGAAGCTCTAACTAGGCATGCCATTAGCCTGTCTGGTCCCATCCGGCAAAGCAGGCATCCTGCGCCGCCACCGCGTCCTGTGCTTCCCATGCAATAAAACAACGCAACCCTTTCGCCGAGCGCCTCCACCACCGACAAAGTAAATGCATTCCTTATAATTGACATCTTTTCGCGCTTATCACACACATTCCTTCCCCGATCAGATCATGGCGTCAGCTCCGAAAAAAGGAAATAAAAACGTCAGACGTTCTACCAAAAAAGAAATCGCTGGAGAATTAACCCGCATGTGCAGGGCGGACGCGTGCGTTGGCGGAATGCCGACAGACGCAGATCTAGAGCCTGCCCCGCTCAACCGACATCAGCGCCGCATCAACTACACTCTATTATTTACCCCTCTGCAACCATAAATAATTCAATGATGCCTCGCGTATAATTTATACACGCTCCATGCGAAGCGAGTTTTAGGGCGCGATGCGGGCATCATCGGCGTTTGGACGAACATTCAATGAAATTCGGGTTGTTGATATCATATCCGTTTTTCATGTCTGCATGAATGCTTTATGAACATGCCCTTTCTAACGTTCTCTTTCATTGCTCGCGGCGCTGAACATGCTTGCCTGAAAAACAAAAGCTTTTTGGCGCCGCAAAGTTTTTTTATTGATTTCCTACGTGTCGGAAAATTCCTGCGATGGCACACAAAAATGCTGTATTTTACTTTTCATTGGATAAATTAAAATTTTTATGAATACAACGGAAAAGTTATGTATTATATAAAAAATTAAATGTTATACAAAGGAATGATCAACATTCCTGTAATTAGTTTAATACTAAGAATGTGATATTTTATAATTTATTTTATTTTTGCCTGTTGTTTTTTAATGAATAAGTATATATTCCATATTTTAATTAGTAGTCAGGATATGTTATAATGTTTTGAATTCATCGTAACTGGTTCTCTTGCACATTAAATTAATAAAAACTTTGGCAAAATAACATTATCCATATTCAGGAAAATAAAAGAAATATTCAGATTAATCTTAAATAAAACCAAGTATAAACAGGCTTTTAGAGGTAGTCCTCTCCCTAAAAAGGATACATAACATCAGCAGTCCCAAAAGATACGAAAATAAAAGCTCAGGTATCCCAAAAGCCTGACGATTCCCGGCGCTTGCTTGCCGTTCTGTAGGTTCATTTCGCACGCTACATTAGCCTAATGTACTTCATCACCTCATACATTTACTAAATTAAACCTACATCAGTGGTTCGCAGGTTTTTCGCGCACACGAAACTCGCCACACATATCACAAACATGTTTTTTTCATTTTCTCCAGATTTGTGTGTATATTACCCTCAGGTATAATAAGCCAAAAATCACCGAATATATGCTTCATTTCAAACGCAATTAATAATAAATTACTACGAAATATAATATAATGAAATTGGAACCAAAATAAAGTGCAATAAATCACGCACTTTGAAACAACAAACACGGAGGTACTTTGTCTACAAAGCCCTCGGATATCAAAAATAAGTCAAAAGTACGCGATAGCGGAAAAACAAACGCGAAACTTCGCAAAGCTGTCAAAACATTAGTTTTTCTCAAGTTTCCACGCGCCCGAAGTTTACTTAATAAGGCGTCGGCTAATACCTGTTTGACTTCTCCCAGCGACCCAAGTTTGGCGTAAACTTTATGAGCGTCTGGCAATAATTCACGCAATATGTTAATATCGGTGCCTTATTCTTCTGGCAATGCATCGTAAATTGCATTCAAAAACTATGCGAATTTACGTTGCTAGATGTTGCGAATGTACGCAAAACAATGCGTCCTGTGAGGAAAAATGACGTCTATCGAGCGGTTTGCGGTTGGCAAGCTTGGCGAGCTTGAGAAATGCTTAAAACGCAATTAGCAATGACACGTCCTCATTAATTTACTCGTCTGTGCCACAGTTTCCACCGCACAGCTCCTCTCTGTCGCTGTGAATATCAGACGATTTTCCAGGTGCACGCCGTGCAAAATGCGAGAAAACATGAATTATTGCGGCGTATAAATGTACACAACGCGTTCGGGTTTTAATTTCGAACGTTGCGAACGGCGCAACAACGCCAGCAAAACATTGTAAAAACTTAATTAATCTTCCGACTGTTTTGTCGGCGCTGGCGCGGACGACACAATAACGGCTTACAGAAGTGTAAGCTTTTTGGGTGAGTGCTTCGTTTTCTTATTTGCCCCGCATTTCGCCTTCACGAGGACAAATTAAGGTGGTAGGGTGTATAAATAGCTCTCGTTGTTCGGGTTGCATATATTAAAACACCAAAAAGAGTCAATACACGTGGTGTTATTTAAAAGCAAGTGCTTGCTGCTGTTAGCATAAGTTTTTATGCAGTTTTTATGCCTTTTGTTGAATTTGTTGTATATGTTTTATGCCTTACTTAAAGTTTCATACGTTCAAATTGTTTTTCGTTTGTCAAATATTGTCTCTGCGTCGGAAGTTTTATATAGGTAGCGCTTCAGTGTTGAGAACATTCAGTACTTCTCAATTTCTTTATTAAGAAAAAATATTACGGTTGTTAATACCTTAGTTTAAGTGTTATGACTATCCCGAAAATCTTTACTTACATTTTATATGTTGGGCAAAAACGGAACGGGGTAAATCTGTTTTAAACAATTATCTAAACTTCGGTTAAGAGAAAGAGGGGCAAGAAGTGGAAATAAGAAATTCTGAACTTGTTTCATTTTTTTTTATTTAAAATGTAAAAATCTTATAGATCTGATTTATGCTATGTGTGTGAGTCTCACTTAAATATAGTTTATTTTGATACACCCGATAAGGACTAATGATAGTTTAATCATTGAGTTTACATTTTTATTCGTATTTTCCGTATTTCTAGGATTATAAATCATGCCAAAGTCCTACATCACTTTTTCATTTACCTACTCAGAATTAATAATATAACTGATAAAATTTTACTGTTATGATGATTGGAAAATATTGTGGAAAATTTAATTCTGATTCGATTAATATATGATTTATGTATCTAAGATGGCAATCATAAATAAGAGTGTGATCTTACTAGAATTATTACTATTAAAATATTACTTTTAAAATCGCTCCTATGTAATTAATAGAAAAAATTGTTCCAGGAGAATGTGACAATTTTCACACTGAATTAAGTGCTGCATGATTTATACTTCTACGGGTTAGTGAAATTTGAATGAAATAGAAACTTTAGAACTAGTTATTTTTCAGAGACCGACGATGTTGATCTTATGACTCAGCTTCACTGATATTTAACATGATTTCTAAACGATTAAACGAAAAAATCAATGGCAAAAATATTGTTATTTTCCGTTATTTCACTCATCTTTTATCAGTTACATCAATTCTAAAGGAACTAAGAAATGTTGCAGGAGTTTGTAGAAAATTTCACACCGAATCGATTGATGCATACTTTATAATCCTAGAATTATGGGAAATATGAATAAAAATGTAAACTTTAAAACTACACATTTTCGGGGAACTCGATTTATTTTGCTTGTACATTTCCCAATGATTAATATATCTTCCGTCCACATTGGGTACACCAAAACAAACTACATTTAATGGTGAATCAATCGCTAAATGAGGAATCTACGATTCGTATATAAAAATTATTATAAAACAAAGTTTGAGTTTCACATTTTAGTTCCACTGTTTCGCGGCTACATAAGGTCCTCGTAATATTCCATGTGTGAATAGTTCGGTTTCAGACAAATATCAAAACTTAATATCAAAAATACATTAATTGTTAATATTCTATATTATTACATTGGCTTACCACACTTTCTCTTATTTTTTCGCATTTTATATTGTAATGTACATAACCATTAATTTTGCAAGATTATTAGACAATGTAAGGAGAAAATTTTGTGCAAACGAGTTAATTTGCGTAGGTAAAAAAGGTCCTACATCCTACATCCCCCATTCAACGTAATAGCGCAGTGAAATAGCAACATATAAATGTGCTATTAAAGGTAGCAAACTCCGGGAAAAAGCAACCACTTCTTCCCAAAAACCTGCACGGCGAACAAAAAACTTTATTACGAACCGAATTTATCGCGGCGATTATTTCCGAGGACCTGCGCAGGTCTCCGAGCAACTTCCACCGAACTTATGCAGCCTCCTGAAACTGGCTTCATTCCACATTTCCTATGATTTACTTGTTTTCAAACAGCAAAATTGAATTACCGAAAAACATATATACGCCGCGGCAGGCGAAAAATTAATAATATTGCCAAAGTTTGGCGCATTCGCGAAGAGAAATTCGTGGCCAGCAAGACGAGCACAGTGCTCGCACACCGAAAGTCAAATAACTGCTCGCAAATACTACTCTGTTGCTGTAAGCACGGCTACTTTTACAACCTCATTAATGTTCATTTCGGTAACAAACGCCGATATTATTGCACGGTACTCAGCCGCTCGATATTCAGCACGTCGACAAGTAGTTTGTTTGATTATTTGATCGGAAACCCGCGCAAACAATTTCGTACTACGTGTACAAACAACAAATACGCGAATGCAAATTTGTCCCAAGAATTGTCGCTTTACGTCATCGCCAATATAACCCTCGATTTGCACCAATTTTTACAGCACCGCATGCGCATATTGCAACTAATGAAACACAATTTCTATTCGCACTTTAATAATGCGGTGGGCTGTTTTTTTTTCACAGTGTTGTTCGTTTTTCTCGCTTTCATCTCGCTCGTGGGCAAGTACGGGCAACAGTTTTTAATCATGCTCGCAGGCGTCGCGATGTTCGCGATGTATTACGTACGTGGTAAGCAATTAAACCCTTGACAAAGATTACACACGTACCGGCACGTCGCTTCCATATTTTATGCTCGCGTTGCTGCCGCCAGCAGGCGGCCGCGCACACACCTATATCTATAGAAAGAAGAATAATTCAGTTTTATGCCTCCATTGCCGTCGCCGTCGCCGGCGCGCGTTACTTGATGGAGAGCGCTTTCTGGTAACCAGTGTAATATATAGAAGTGGTATTCCGGCCATGATAACATCGGCATTATTAAAATTGTCTGCAAGGGCGAATGTCAAAAACGTTGATGGCGGTGCCCACCCAGCCGTGCTCTTGGATTTTATGCCCTTTTTTCATGCGTTAAAGTGCCGCCTATGTATTATTTTATGCCAGTTTGTTGCATAACGTAAAAAATGCTATTACAAAAATTCAATAAGTTCTAGTTTCAGTTTTATAGATACTATTCGTTATATATAACAATTTTGAAATGATAACTCGCATAGACTGTTGACATATATTGTTGATTTTTAAAGGTACACAGAAACCTGGAATAACGGAACCGGTAATATAAGGAATTCTGAAAATTTCCAGTTCCATTGATTTACCTGACTTATGTATTGTTGGTAATATCACAAATATTTACCCATGATGTACCCATTTAAAAGGTAAATCATTTGCGTATATAGCCAAAAGAAGGTCCGTGCTCCCTCAGGGAAGATTACAATTTCGTAGTTTGGGTGGCATTTATTGCTTTATTAATTGTTTTTGCATTTTGCCCCTTAAAAAACAATTTTCCCTCCTACTAAAAGTAATTCTCGCTGAAGATCCAAATTATAAAAAGATAACTGGTATTTGGTGTAATCTAACCACTTAAAAATTCGTTCAGGAAGATAGTGCTGCCGTCTGGATAAGTTTAATGAACTTCGACTAGATCAGTGGACGGGAAACGTTTGAGACAAAAGATAACCAAAGAGCTGCATGTGGGTCACGAGCCGCAAGTTACCGACCACTGATCTAAATCATATGTTTATGAAATTCATTTGTTTTACCTCAAACACAGAAAAATGCTCTGATTGTGAGGGTAAAATCTCTGCATTCTCGACCATTAAAGCAAAGAAAGAAAATAAAGTATTACAAAACATAACGCCAAGTTCTATATTAAACATGCCTCGCCATTTTATCGGCCCATAAAAATGAAGATTTAAAAAATTCTGTTGTGTTATTTACCAATAAAAAATCGAACGTTCTCACAATATCTCTCCAATTGCAGAAATTAGAACAATGGAAATGGAATTAAAATTTATATCATTTATTTATATCATTTTTTCTTTATTTCAAAATCTCCGTTTCTAGGTAATAAAAGCAATGGAAAATATAATTATAGCACGAAAAAGTACAGTTACGAATAAAACTCAGAGTAATTATTTCGTTTATTGTTTTGATGTTGAATTTACTATAATTATAATAGAAAATTCAACTTCAAAACAATGCTCCAATTTTCTCTCGCAAACTCGTAATTTTCTATTTACCTAGATTCCTTTTATATTGTTAATATCATTTTTAATTATAAAAATTGCATTCTTCCTTTGTTCTCAATTTCTTCCCGCATGTGTTTTCCACAAAATTGAATCCAGGTTGTGCGAGTTTCGACTCCCGGCATTACCTCCCCCTATTGTGGAATCGATTCCAATCGTGGTGTTTGTTTGCGCCTTTGCAGGACGGTGTGTCGCTGGAGGGCGGCTCAGTGGCGGTGTCCGCCGACGGTAACACGACGACCAGCACGCTGACGTTCACGCCGACCGCCTCCGACCACGGCCTGGTGCTGACGTGTCGCGCATCCAACCACCGCATCCCGATGAGCGAGCTGCGCGACACGTGGATGTTGCGTGTCCTCTATCCGCCGAAAGTGACGCTCACGCTCGGCCACGGCCTGGACGCCGGCGACATCAAGGAGGGCGCCGACGTCTACTTCGAATGCCATCTCGTCGCCAATCCTTGGGTAAGCGCATTCCTACGCTTTTCCTGCTGCCGCTACCGTTCGACAGCATATATTTCGCGCTCAGCTGCCTGTCTGAATGGCACACACAATAGCGATGAATAGATGTATTGTTGAAATTGAAAATGTTGACTTTGCGGAATATTTGAATATTTGCCTCGTAAAAGTTGGCACTTGCAAATGAAATTGAATTTTGAATCAATAGCGTATCAATTTAAGGTGGAATACTGCATATCAAAGGGCACTTTTTTATTCCTAGTTTTTGGTATTTAAATTGTATAACTAGTTTTGTTTATTTTCTGTTTAATTTCATTGATTAGTTTGTTGCACTACAGTTCAATATTTTCAATATCGTTTTACGAAACTGACGACAATTGAATTAAATGAACAATTGATTTAATTAACATTATTCAATTTTTGATTGAATTATTTGAAGTAAAATAATAAGAGTTAACGTTGACATTATCTATTTTCGTAATAATGAAATATAAAAGCAAACTTAATTGTAAGTTGTGGTTCATAAAGTTGTCTTATTTTCCGTCTTACAGTCTTGACACCTTCGTTGGGTAAAATCTAAGGCCTATTTCCTAATAGGAGCTGTAGTTGTGTCTACCACCGATTTTAGTGTAATTTTTGTTTTAATCGTCATGGACATTATTAAGATGCAGGAACAAACCTTTTATTAAACATACAATAATAAACGAACAAGGCACATGTAAAAAAAAATTGGCCCCTTGCTGAGAGCGACACCCTCGACGCTCATGCCCAAAATTTTTATGTGCCCAAAATCACACTTGTATCGTTATGTACTACGCATGCTACGATCAGGTTGTCAGTAGTATATTTACAATCAATAATTCACAGGAACAACAGAAGAAAATGATAATAATGTAAAAATGACAATTCGATAATTTGTCCTTTAAGGTGATGAACATAAAGAAGATGTGGAATTATAAGGAACTATTTTCTGAACATATAGCGCGAAACGGGAAAAATTCCATTATACCGAATTTATTTCTATATGTGTTCTGCACGAATACAAATGTTCAGTTGGAAGGTGCGGATTGCCCTTTGTGAAATGAAACAAGCTTATAAATCTAACTATCTCCTTTCAAATATATTACTCAGACAAGTCTAGGTTTTAAGCAACGGCACTCGCGCTCCAAAGTTGAAACACGCCCGTTGCCTAGTCTATATTTAACCAAATGAACAACAGTTTCACAATTTATAGAACTAATTTTAAAATGTTTTGATTTTGGTTTGATTTATCCGTTATATTCATTTTCCTGAAAATGAAATTTCTTGTACACATTAAAAAACCTGAAGATCTACATTATCAATTCCATTGCTTCTAATTTAATTTTTTTGAAGATTACATTTTGTTGTATTTTTTGCTGTGTTAAGCTGGGCACATTATTTTTACGATAATTCCTCTTTTTCCTAACAAGTAATGTTTGCAAGCGCTAAAAAGAAACTAACACTATCATATCATTCCGCACACTAACGATGGTTAATTCCAGGCGGAAATTCAGATATTTCCGACACGTCCCAGGGGCAAACAAATTAAATTTTAATTTAAATTTAAACAAGCTGCGCTGCAGTCTTATTTCGCACTTGTTGGATTTAAATGTAATTAACGAAATTTGTCATCGTCTAATCTTATAAATTCAATTCAATTTCGCTTGCGAGATTTACTGCCGCTCTCCCAAACAATAGAATATGCTTCGCTAAACACAAATCCGCAAATTAATGCAAATAATTTAAATTGATTTTCGAATAATTTGCTAAATACACAAACACTAAGCAAGCCATAAGTAGACAAATTTTGCTGATAGGGGTTGATTACATTTACACATTCGATTTGAATTGCCAAATTTTTCCTCGTTTCTGTGCAATTATGCTGTGCCACATAGCCGACTACTTTCCGTCGTGCACAGTTTAGTTTATGGCCTGCAATGAAAGATTTCCTCTGATTTCGTTTATACTAAAAGCTTTACGCTATGCAATGAATATGTATACAAAGAAGCTGCGAGGCAAAAGAGATAGAAGTATTGCGTAAGGGGAAACTGGGGACATAATGATGAAGTCGTATATAATAAAATGCGGATAAAAATGTCATCTTTTATTTAGATGCGCGCAAACCGCCTGCTGCTGCCGTTCTACCGCCCCTTGTACGTTATTTCGCGATAGAATGAGGATGGTTTCCTCTTGTTTTGGCAGGCTGTAGTAGGGTAAATAAGAAAATAATGACGTGCAAGTCCAAACATGGAACAATGCTCGATAGCAGGACTCGTTCTGCCTGAGGCATGCCGAATTAATCAAAATTACTCAAATCGAATTTGTCGCTGTCAGAAATATGTCGATGCAATGTGGAAATGGATTGTTGTGATTCGATATGTCGAGTCGCAGAACTTGTTTTCTGCTAGTTTTCAATCAGCTATTTTTAGTCGTTTTTATCGATATCAATTGAACAAAGGAAATTAAATGTGGAGGACGAAATTTTAATCGATGTATTTGTAGTATTGATATGGGTATCGTTTGATAGAATTGCAAGAGCTATTAAGAAATTCTATAAGAGTTTTTTCAGGATAATGTTTACCTACCTGTACATACCAGAAACACCCAAATGCAATTGACAGTTCATATTGGATTCATATTGGAGCAAACAATGCGGTTATGTTTCTACAATAATGCAGCGTTGCATTGTTTTGCATCGAATCCGTGCCAAAGCCCACTCGACGCGGTTGTGACTAAATAAAAGTGATAGGCCATGGATGAAACAATTAAACAAAAATTGTCATTTCAATTCTTTAATTTTACTATTCATGTAATTTTCGTTCAGAAAATTAATGCTTATAAGCAAAAATAAAAAACTAATGCTAATCATTATTAATTTCACACATAATTCGATCGATAAATATCGTAGAAAAAATATAGCGTAAAACTCGCATGTAATGCACATTATTCACTCGTATGACACAATTTGTCATACTCGTCAATAATGTATAATATTACATACCCGTTGTAGAATATATTATTGCAGTATATAAGTGAATGTTGTTCTAATTGAGTTGTTAAAGGTAAATAATTTTGCATGAATTTCCACATCGACTGTTGTGGTCATTAGCTTTATTCAATTTCATTGTAATTAGTCATATTGGACTATGGTCATATTAATACTATTCTAACTCCATCCGTTTTAAAATTACTTTAATATATTTCCATTTATGTTTCAAGTAAAAAATATGTATGTTCAAATTCAATTCTTTAAAGATGGTTTATATCTATTTTCCACGATTTATGTCTTCTATATTTATTTTAACAAACTATAAATAGCATTTCACATACAAGCAGAAAACACATTTTCAGATTCAATACGTTAAAAAAAACTACATTTCAACACCGTTTCCATCAAGTCCCATATTTGTCTTTATAAAGGCACGAAAAGCTTTCAAGAACAAACCGTCAAAAGTCGAGAAAAAGCGATTGAAGCGAAAACATCCCCGCGTTTTCTAAAGCGCTGAAAAACGCTATCGGCTGCTTTCGCACCACCGCAGCGGCAACTGATGAAGGACCACAAAAGCCTGGCATTTATTCAATAACCGCCCTTCGACGCGTACGCTGCATTGTTCCACGTCGAAATAATTGAAACGGAAGAATAAATATACCTCGCACCCCATACTACCAACGCCAACGTGTGGCGTTAAAAGTGTATTACACCAAAGGCCGTAAACTTTCATCACTGTGACAAATCCCACGCGGCATTCAACAATCAGCGAAACGGTCGGTCGTATAGTTTAACACAAAGAGACTCAGTAGTAACTAGTTCATGACTTCATCTTCACACGACACTAAAATATTCCCATCCCACCTCGTTTTCCCGACAAGATGTGTCGCCGGGTGAGTTTATCACCTTGACTTGTATAGATTCAACCAGCACACGGCTTGGACGTGCAAATTTCAAGTCGGCAAATGCACAAGGTGTGCAAAAAAATGTATTACTTACGAAAGCGACTCTATGGGGGGTCGTGCCCTCTGAGGGGATATCAGAGCGGGAGTCCTTGGATATGGACTTACTTTGCACGCGAATCTGAAGGTGGATGTATGCGTGTAAATTGTAAGTAGCGCGTTTCGGGCTAAGCCGCGCCGAGTGGCGGCGGCGCCGGGGTGATGTAGTTGTACGTCGACGGCGGCAGCGACGTAAGATTTATGGTGGGAAAGCAGTTGGGGATCAGATTATACCCTACATCCTATTTATATTTCGCAGCAATCTAAATAGTTTTCCGCGTATATATGAATGCTGAATGCACGCCAAATGGCGTAGCACTCACGCCGCCAGCGGAGCTCCCCAGGGAAACGCCAGCCTTGGCCGGGAGGGAGTCTTGTCAATTTGTGTTTTGCTTCAGCTCTCAGCCATTGTCATCTCGCCGACACCTTACAAGCATTCGATTTATGTTTGTCAGGTTTACTTTTTTCATTCAAAAACAAACTTATTTGGATCTTTTTAAAAAGTCTTTGATCCTTACAATATAGGATGAATGAAATGTAAAGAAGTTTGAAATATTAGTATAGGACGTAACTGTATTAGATTCGTGTTTATTATACGGATGATCTCATATTATTTGTTTAAATTGAACGAACTATTGTACTGTGAGGCCGATTTCAACATGTTTATTTCTCAAACTATTACCTAGAACATCAAGCTGCAGTTGACAGTTTAAATAGGAAATTAACTTCCCTTCATTCAAGGTGACAGTTTATATTCGGATAAGAGGTAAGCAATATAATAGAAACATTAGAATTATTTATAGATATATACAAGTTTAAAACAGTCGAGGTAAAATTTGATTATTATAAATTAGAAGAAAAGGAGTTATAAATAATTAGAATAATTTAGGTTATATTTCATTGAGAGGGCAGGGACGCTCCCCAGCCTACAGCACTGTGGTGTTGTCTTCTCACCTTAATTATACTTTTTCACTCCTGTTTTATAATATGCCTATGATACCGTGCTTCCTGTCTAAATATCCATGGTATCTCTTAGGTAATCTTTAAACACGTAAATCAGATCCATCCATGGGACCCTGAGCACGGTTACAGTTTCTGTTACTGTGCTTATTGTTAGAATCATCTCCGCGGTTCTCCGAGCACTCTATATTTCATAAGTGAGTGGTCGATGCCTTTTCATTGTGCGTCATTTGATGGGCCAGTGGCATTTCACACCTGTGGATGTATTTCTTAAAAGTAGAGAGTGCTCTCCTGCTTAGATGTTGGATAGGCAAAATAATACTGATAGCTTTAAAAATGAATGAACATGTTTTTAAACAATCTTGGTTATAATAAATATTTTATTACAAAACACAGTCAAACGTTCAGTGGGGAAATTGAATGCTTGGAAACAAAAGTTCATAACTTAGAAGCCTGCCAACGATTTGAGCCGCTTTATCCCTAAGAAAATAAATTGATTTCGAGAAGAATGTCTTTCTAATATTGTATCGTCATGGCAACACGCGTGGCAACACGTCATCTTGGCATGCCCGAAAATGTCGTACCCTTCTCTCGTGCCTGAGTCGCCGTTCGAGGCGGGTGATGTATCAGCTTAGTCGCCATCATTTTAAATATTAGATTCGTGTATACCAATTCAAATCCTCATTCCTCACGTTTTTCTTCATCTACCTTTTAACTCTGCCAGTCTTTTCCCAGCTCATCTCTGACTGAGAATAATGCAGAGACGAACATACAACACACCTATAATTAAAAAATTCCTGCTTTGATGTTTTGCAAATGTTGAATTTGAACTTTATTAAACTAGGCGGCAAAGTACAGAGTATGATGTGTCTGCATAGGCTGTTGAACTCCTCAGGTGAGATTAACTCGAGTCGAGGAAAGAATTTGCATATATATTGATCGGGATCTCACTCTGAAGGCCAGTGCCAAAGTTGAGATAATGCAAAACTCCAACAGAAAAAAAGAATGAAAATGTGTCCGAAGAGATATTAAAATAAATACTTGCATTTTCAATTTAAGGAATAGTAATTCAATTTGGCAGACAAATCAAGGTAACCTAAGTGGTTCCTGGTGGTGTATCAGTTGTGACACAACCATTTGTTCAGAATTCCAACCCGTTGGTATCAGGTGTTGTTTGTATCGCTATTTTCTGATGCAATTGATGCTTTGTTTGTTATGGTAGAAGATGAAACTACGAATTTCTTCAAAGAGAAAGTATGGATAAGTAGTTGAAGTATATAGCATAGGAAAATGAATTAAATCACATCATTCTTGATGTTAGAAATAGAGATTCAATTTATTGACATACCTCAATGCATTTTAAGTGATTTTCGGTGGTGTTGCATTCTTGTGTCACAATCATTTATTCAAAACTCCAACCTCTTGGTGTCAGTTGTTGTTTGTATCGTGGTTTTCTGATCAGATTGTTGTTTTGCTTGACATGATAGAACGGCAAACTTTCTCGGTTTTGATGAACGCAGGCGGATGTACGCGGTGGTTTCATGCACGCATATTTCGCACGCCTGCGGGATGCAAACTTGCTGTTTTCACCCACTACGCCCCAGCGTGTATTGATATGCAAGAATAGACAAGATTTGCTAGTGTTGGAAAATGTGCCGCCTCGAGGTATGCGCACGCGAGTTTGTTTGTTTTTAGGCGGCAGCAGCGGGATCACTCGACGGAAAATACCCAAACTTCACCTCGTCCTCAACAAACATTTAATAAAACACAATCACCTGAAGTTTCATCAACTTCCTCTCGAGTATTTTCATATTTTCAACTCCTTTAATCTTTTGATTTTGTTATACTTTTCTTTCCTAATTCAATAATGCCAACGGAAAAAACTTTGGCTGAGCAAAATTGTTGCTAAATTGGCAAACAAATTATTATAATTTCTAATTCAAATTTAATTAGCTGAAAATATAAGCAAGAATATGCACGAAATTATCTTCGTATAAATGTACGCAGTATTTTTCCAAGGCAAAATTATGAACGAAAAATAAGAAAGGAAAAGATGTAAATTTCTGTCGTCGGCATCGAGGAAATTTTTAATATATATTTATATCGTGCTTTGAAGACCTCATCCGAGAGGCAAAAAAGTCGATCAATTTGCGCTGCGCTGCTGCGAAGGCGGTGGTGAAAATAGAAAATAACAAAAATCGCTCTTATCGATAGTCATATCGTTGTATTAATATTGTTATTGCCGCACACGCTTTGTAAGAAAGACCGGCGGGTAGTTTCCGGCGGCGCAGTCAATGGCAAATGACGCACGAATTGGGTGATATCGTGTAGGAAAATTTGCAAAAATTTCTCAACGGGAAAATTGATTCATTGAGTTAAGCGCGTTCGGGGAAATGCAGCAAGTACAAAAGTGTCAGCGGCAGTGTTGCACAAATCGCGCACATCCATGATTTTCAATAGGGGCACTAGAATGTGGGTAGTTTATTATCGATGATATTTAATGGTGTTTTATTGCCTCCCTTTTTCCAGGTCCTGCGAGTCTGGTGGCTGAGAGACGGGCAAAGACTTCTGAGTAATGCGACATCTGGTGTTATTGTCAGCAACCAAACACTTGTGTTACAGGTAAACCATACATATTCTTATATCCTATATTTTTATACAAGAAATTTGTTTGTTATAATTGTTAATAATATAACTGCTTGGGATTGTAAATTTAACGTCGAGTGTTATGTATATCTTGAACTCGTAAATCTTATTTTAGCTACAAATAATCTTGAAAAAAACGTAAAATTAAAGTAACCACTACTTTTACGCTTATTGTACGAGATGATGTAACTACAAATGTGTTACTTTTCAAAGCAAAATGAATTAAAATATGAAAAGCTGTACATACGTTGGTATATTTATTAACCTTTGAAAATTCAAAACAGGAAACATATGCAACGCAAGGCACACTAAACGCTGTTCTTTAAGTATGTACCTTGACAAAAAAGTCATCCTCCGGCCGTAGCACTGAAAGTACATCTATAAAAGGCATTTACTAATTTATAATATTTCTCACGACCTCCTTAATATTATTCACATTTCCTCAACGTCGCTATAAGTATATTAAAAAAGAAATCATGAAATATTCCACGTAATAAATTGAAATATTCCCTCAAACCTGGGTCGTAAACAGGTCGTGCATTTTGAGCCAGGAAATAACTGCCGTCATCTAATACGCGCTTCGTATGCACTAGATTCGCAAGCATGTTTGTTTAATAACTTCTTTGAGTAGCACGAATCGCCATCTTCTGCTCTCGGTTTCCTGGCAGATATCCATAAAATCGCTATTAATATTACATTAGGTTGTAAGCACTTAGGTAGGCGAACCGTGGTTAGCCGTTATAATGGTCATTAAACTTACGACTCGACAATTTCATTAAGTTTGGCATAAAGGCATTAAAATTAATCATTGCGCCCGCGTGCGGAATGCGCTTTTTATCGGTGCGCCGCGACTGCCATGCTCCGGCAGCGTGCATCACGTACGCCGAATGGGCAGCCAGCCGCAAGAAATGCATATTACGGTGGCGGCGAACTCCTCGTACGCCAGCTTCCCTAACATGGCAAGAAGTTTTCGGGGCGAAGTGGATAGGTACCTCCATTCGAGCCGAAGCACATACACTAAAACCCCACAAGCACTTTCAGCGTTTCCTGCCGTTGTGGTTTGATTTAGGTTTCGGATTGCTTTTAGAGTGGGAGTCATTAAAACTGGTTTAATTTAATTTACTGGGTGCAAAGGTATGTGTTTAAGATGTAGATTACAGGATGTTTCAGAACATATTTCACTTACGAGCTTTTCTTATTCTGTAAATTCTCAACTTATATATAATATTAATATGAAATATGACGATCCAGAAATACGTTGCGTAGAGTTTAGAATTTTCAAGTTTATTTCTAATTGATATATTATGAATTAAATAACATTATTTGGGTTATATGTCATGCAGTAAAATATGTTTCTTTATTAATTAATAATACTATTTAGCCCATCTGGGCAGCATAGTTGATAGTGCTTCGGTCTACCACGTACGCGGACGGAGTCCCCGGGGTGACACACTAAAAATCACTCATTTAATTAATTCACATTAAAAATTCACATAAAAAATTCACATTATTATAAATCCACACCGATAAAGTTGCAACAATCGCATTGCGCAACCCACAACACACAAGAAGAATCCACCGACAACATAAAAATTCACTTCACTCACACATAACAAGACACCAAATCAACAAGATAACAATAACAACAACATCACAAAAACCAATAGCAAAAATCACAATAACATGTAATATACACAAAAACACAGTAAAACCTATGTATCCAGGCTGAAGGACTAGTGAAGGTCGATGGCCAAGTCTGCGGACCGAATACATTATTATTATTTTTTATTAATACTATTTAATTTCTAAATGTTACTATAGGAAATTAAGGAAATTAGTAATAGTAACTTTAGTTCTTAATTTGTTTTAAAATTTACTTGAATAAATATAAATAAATTGTCAATGTTAAAAACAAATAACTAATGATTATAGCATTCTGTTTAAATTAATATTCCAGATTAAATAATACAATTTAATAGCCATTATTTGATTAATAAATAATGGGCAATAATCTAGAACAATATGTGAAATGACATTAAAGGCAATGCTGGATTATTTTTCCGATAAAATTTTGATCAACTCGAATTCGTTGAAATGCATCATTAGTTAATTAAATTCCACATTTTACAATGAAGAGCAGCGCAATTATCATTGTGTAAACTTTAATTAAACCAAATGAATTAATTGGCAGCGTAACGAATGCGAATCCACATACGTTGTCACATCGTCCTCGCATCCATTACACGTATTGAGTGATGAAATTTATCGCATCGTATTTATTGAGGTTTGTTTCCGTTTTTCGGGCCGAATTTCGACACGTTTTTGTCAGAAACTTTATCAGGCAATGCTATTATGGCGTGCAATCGTGGAATGCACCGGTATTTGCAGAGGCTCATTGAAAATTGGATTTTTTCGCAATGTTGGTTTTTGTGTCGCCTCGAAAACAAATTGAATTCGTTGCGACGATTCGAATTTACGTCGGGTGCTAGTGAGGAACATTGGAGAGCAAATGAACGCCAAGAGTAGACTACATACGTCGCAATAACCGAAGTGCTGCGAAATGCGTGCGAAAATCGATCGGCGAATGCCTCCGGGCGGCGGTGTAGTTGCCGAAAGTGAGGCCGCGCGCCAGCGCTTCGATGTGTTTCGGTGTCATACCGGCCAGCACCCCTGGGCGGCGGCGGTAGCCGCGATATTCACCCAGGATTTTTGATTTTAATAGAGCAAACACTCTACGTCATCCCCTTTTTTTTCGTTTTTTCGCCCGGTAAATTTTGCACTGCCTACCCATTGTGCACCCTGAGTAATTAATGAAATATTTAATAGCATTGCGGGTGGCGCGTTTGATGTTCTCTGTCGGCAGGGGGATTTAGGTCGGTCGCGTGGATACATACAGCCTTCAGTAATTCAGTTTATCTAATAAACAGAATGCAGGGTCCAGAATAAATGCATCGCTGTTTTTTGTTATTTGTTTTTTGAGTTTATTTGATTCCGGTGGATTTATTTTCGCTACGAGGAAATACGCACTAATACTCAACTACTATAGGTATTCTTTTCGCATCTTTGTCAGGCGGATTTAATGCACTTACCGTGTAATTGGTTTAGAACACCCTTATTCATTACGGACCCCTGCAAATTGGGGCGGAATTGGTGATTGCGTAATTTCACACGTCGTCCGAGCACGTGCAAGTTCTGACACGTTGTGGGTACGTTATGAAGCCCACGATTAATTTGTTTATAAGCTTGAATAAAAGCTAGTATAAGAAACTTATATATTTTATTATAAGAAATACATATTTGTTTATTAATTATTTATCAACAAACATGTTTAATCAATAGCTAACTAGATTACTTCAAATAATTTCATGTCGATAGTTGCAGTAGTTGCAGCAAAATTGAAAAGCGTTTTCGCCTCAACATCGATTTCCGGACACTATTAATTCAACTGAAGCGATTTAACTACATTATACCTTATTTCCTAGATATTTAACGTTTCTTGATTAAGACATCAATTGATTTTTGAAAAAAAGTACATGCTGCAATAGGCTAAATCGGAAATTATTTATTACATGATAAACGCTTCTAGAAGAAATACATAAATCTTCTTATACTGAAACTTGGCTTAAAGACGAGTTTTTCGTCAGAAAATTATTTATTTAATATTTGTAAATGCGCCATACATTTATCTCTCGTTCACACCTCAAATCCGTGGGTCATGGTACTTTCCACTCTTTTTAGTGATAGAGGCGTCATTTTTATTCGTAATAAAAATGATCAAGAATAAAAATGTCGCAGCGAATAAAACAAACGCAATTGTTTTATTGCATTTTTTCCCGAATTTATTAATTCCTGGGTATATGTTTTGTTACGTGCGTTTTTTTTTTGGGATTTTTGGGATTTTTGGGATTTGGGATTTGGGATTTTTGGGATTTTTGGGATTTTTGGGATTTTTGGGATTTTTGGGATTTTTGGGATTTGGGATT